>JAGKTI010016148.1:0-19695 GCA_018397915.1 Birgus latro
TGAGATGATGATGGAGACACTGGAGAAGGTCTGAGATGAAGGAGAAAGTCTGAGATGAGGGAGGAGGTGGTGGAGAAGCTGTGAGATGTTGGAGAAGTTGGTGGAGGGTTGAGATGATGGGGGAGATGGCGAAAAACGTTTGATGGAGGAAATGCTGAAGAAGGTTTGAAATGATGGAGGAGTTGGTGGAGGCTTGGGATGATGATGGAATTGTGGAGAAGGTTTGAGATGATGAAGGAGATGGTGGAGGGGATTGTGGAGAAGGTCTGAGATTATGGAGGAGATGATGGAGAAGGACTTAGATGATGGAGGAAAAGCAGGTGGGAAAAAAATTTTGATGGAGTAAAGCTGATGGTGAGGAAAGGGTTGATGGTGGAGATGTTAAGGAAGAGAGATATCACCTTCCCTAGTCTAATAGGGGAACAGAAAAAGAAGATGTTAGGGAAAGTTTGAGAGATGATGGAAATGTTAAGGAATCAATGCTGGGGAAGTGGGAAATGATGATGGAGATGAGGAGCATATTGTTCGAGGAGGAAATGCTAGAGATGAGATACAAAGGAGTATTAAGCCAAGGAAACAGTTACAGGCCAAACACATCTTTCCAGGTTAGTTGTTGCAGAGATGACTGTGACTATGATATCTAATCTTATGAGCTGAAGGCAAAGTTGGAGAATAGAGAGATGTTGTATATTAATTCATAACTTCTACACTTACTGCAATTAGCACCTCTACCATCATTCTTCCCTCATTCACCCACATTTTTGAAGAGATGGTGGAGAAGAATGAGATGATGTTGGAGAAGACTTGACAGACCGAGGAGATGTAAGGGAAGAAAAGTTACGACGATGTTGAGGAAAAGATGATACTAGCGGTGATGGTGGAGAGAAGCAAGGTGATGTTGAACAGAAAAATTAATGTGGAGGAGAGAGAAATGATGGCGCTGAAGAGAGATGACATTGGAAGCTCCTCATTATCCTCCACATCAGCTGTAATTACCACCTTCATCACCACCACCACCATCCCTCCATCACTCCCTCAGGTATACAAGTACATTGTGAAGATACCTGTGTCTGTGCTTGTATTTGAAGTTGTGTTTATCAGCCGTTGCCAATTCAGCCACTCATCTATGAACATTCATCATCAGACATCACTACAACAAACTAAATCAACTCCAGGAATCTATGCACATCTACGAGCGTTCTTTACGTGTATATTTCAACCATCATCCCTTTTTCGCAGGCTCATTGGCCAGTCTCAAGACGTACACCCCCTTCCCCCCCTCAAAAAAAGAAAAAAAAATGGTCTCTGGAAATCTGTGGATATGGAGGTGAGAACATTCCAAAGACACTAGAAAATATTTTATGCAGGTGCGTTCAGGGACAAAAAATAGCCTAATATTCCACACTTTCTACGCCTCACTTCTCTCCGGGGACTAATATTCCTAAACTGAGAGAGGTTTGGCATACCTCTCCTCCTATAAATGATTTTCTTGTATGAGGTAGGAACGTGACGAATATGCCGTAGGTGTGAAACGGATGCTCTGGAACGGTAGGCGATGCTTTGTCCTTGATTGAACTCCAGACTATATAACGTTTCATATAAAAGTCCAAGAAGGAGAAATATCAAGGGTAAGATATGCATTCCCATCACCAATGAGACCCATGTTGCGGAATGTTAAGTTTTATAAGTGGTTCAACGCTATTCTTACTTAAGGGGATAGAGGCGGAATGAGAGAAAGCTTAACTCACAGAACAGATTGCCTTCAGATGCTCCTTCCTGTAATGAATGGTGTATCACAGGACTCAGGCTCTTAACGAGGGTAGAGTTGGCTATTCGTGTTCAGTAGTGTTTATCAATCTGCACAGGTAGATGCTGTCGCCAGGTACTCTTGTGATGTCCGGTCTTGTTGCTTTTGTGATCGAGTATCTTGGTTGTCTAACATCTTTTGCAGTGAGTGGGCTTACACTATCAAGCAGGAATTGACACATATATAGAGAGAGAGTACAGACCTGTTTATGTCGCTCCTGTTTTATTTAGTTCACCAAGATTCGATCCAACAAACACGTGAGCAGCTTCCATTTTTTCTTTTCTTTTTTAGCCAGTCTTTAACACACGTTCTGTATTCTCTTCATTAATGCTTTTCGGCACAAATGAGGCTGACACGATTCATAAAAGCCCTATTTTTCGGCGGCGATTATGTCCGCAGCCATTTCCGACTCTACACGGACACAAACCAAGCACTGATTAGGGAGTCAGTATACAGTACGTGTCTGGGGTCGAGCAGCGGATTCGAGATTTACAACGTGCTTCGACTCCATGCCTCGAAGCTGACTGCATCTTTACACAAGCAACCTAAAAAACAAAACCTCACAGAATCCCTGGCAAAAGCATCCTCACAAGCATAAAAACACTTCTAAAAACAAACTCTCACACAAACCGACAAATGGAGACACAATATGACCCCACATTTCTAGAAAATAATAATAAAAAGATGGCGTAGATTAATACTGATCGATTTCATGAGGGTCAATACAAAAAAAGGTATACTTCTGCTGAGTATTAATCTTCTCCAAGCATAAGAAACGGGGTAGTCTGGTCAGGATTCCAATTTTACTGATGGATGAACAGGGACAAGGGGTAAACAAACTGAGTCCACGAGTCTGATCGGCGCGAAAATCAAACTTGGGTTCCTCTAGTTGGGAGAAGAATGCATCTCTCTCTCTCTCTCTCTCTCTCTCTCTCTCGTACACACACACACACACACACACACACACACACAATTGACTAATCTCAGGGACGCGCAAAAACCCCGCGACGCCCTTCTCACACGTACGCACACGGAACACACATAAAACCACCCCCTCCCCACCCGCTCACACGCGCACGCACACTCAAACATGCACACAGGATCACCGTCACAACCACAAACGCACGCAACTAGAGGGACCAATGAGTACGTGCACAGGGAGGGGAGGGGTGCACGGGGGGTGGGAGGCAGGCAATGGTACCGTCATTCACAAAAGCACATGCCGAGGTACAGTCGTCACAAAAATTCATGTCTTTGATCCTGACCCGCCGTGAACCCCATCAAGACAGACTAGCCGTATTCTTAGCTACCTCAGTGATTCCGTAACGCCTCTTCCTTAGCGATTGACTCTGATTATTACAGTTTAGTATCGTCTCGTATATTATTTATACAAACTACGTCCATTTTCAAACGATTTAAGTAAAACACAGGGGAATGTTAAGGAAAAATATACAGAAAAAGTCACTAACGAACAGATGCTACGTAGCCTCCTATGGGTCTTCAAAATTGGGCTTAAGGGGGCTTGGACGTGGACTAGCCCCCTTTTTGGAGATAATTTTTGAAGACGATAATATTAAAACACGTTATTTTGCTAAACTCTTTAATGTGAGGTGCAAGCTGGACACATATGAGAGAGAGAGAGAGAGAAAGGGTATTGCTCTGATAACAATGGACTCGTTCGTAAGATTTTGAGTTAATTAGCTAGAGTAAGAGGGCTTGTGTGTGTGTGTGTGTGTGTGTGTGTGTGTGTGTGTGTGTGTGTGTGTGTGTGTGTGTTTTGGAGGGTAGAAGAGAGGCTAGGATCTACGACACGACTTTTGTGGGTGACTGGACGTGAGTTACCACATCTACTTCGAGCTATATACACACTCGACTTCTGGTATCCCTCCAGTCAGACTCCTTGACAAAATTTGCTTTTTCCCTTAACCCTGACCATCTTGTAGCGTAATTGGGGATGTGGGTGTAACATCGAGGTTTGTGGGATACTGCAGGTTTCATTATGGAGGAAGATTGGGTATTGGAAAGAAGCGATTGTTACCTCCATGACCTCGTCGATCATTATAAACTGTAAGTCCTCTCTCTCTCTCTCTCTCTCTCTCTCTCTCTCTCTCTCTCTCTCTGAGGTTGTGGTGGTATGTGGGTGATGACGTTGCTAGGGTCTTATTCGACGTAGTGATTAAGTAGTAAACATGCAGATACTTAAATAAACAAACTGGCATACAAACACTCAGACATGCGTGGGTCTTACACACGCACACGGGCGTGTTTACACTCACTCATTCATTCATACACCGAGCTCGCGTGCGGACACAAACACACACACACACACACACACACACACACACACACACAAAGAATAATGCTATATATCTACAGGTTCTATCTATACATAGCACTGTCAATGCTAACTGTGCTCGTCAGTTTCTAAGCACTGGGAAAGGAAGCATGATCTCTCTTTTGTTTACATTTACGATACACAGTGGGAACGAGAGAAATATTATCAGTCTTCTGTCTCAAGGGAGGGCCTCACGTAAATCAAGAGAGAACCCACTTTTTCCAGTAAGCTTCCTTGGCGGGATTTGACACATGAACCATATGCTTTCTGGCTGTTCAATTGCCAATCTTGCCACCAGGCCGGTTCTACACCACCTCGAAAACAGGACCAATAACCTAATTCACTAACATTTACTCTTTTAGCGGTCGCAAATGAAGGGTTACACGTCACAGTGAAGGTAAATGTTCATTATCATGTCCCACTGATTTCTCTGTGGTTTGCCTCCGATCGTTTATCCTTTCGTTTGTTATAGAGCACTGGCAGCTGTTCGTCCCTCAGTGCAGCAGCAGCAGCAGCAGCAGCAGCACCAGTAGTAGAAGTAGTGTAGTAGTAGTGGTGGTGGTGGTGGTACTCGTAGTAGTAGTAGTAGTTGCAACCCTAAGCTCGTCTGCATGTGAACCTAGTGAACTGCGAGCTGAAGTTGTCCCTCTCCTGCAGTCCACCATCTTCCCTTTGGAGAGGATAGGGAGGAAACTGAGGGACATTTATATAACCGGCAGCTCCACCACCCAATTATATTGGTGCCACCACCTGAAGGCGCCCCTTTCCAGCACCGTCCTGCAATGTACAGCTGTTTTACAATTTACTGTATCATACAAGTTTTTATCCCTTGTGGATGTTAAGGCCTCTATGATTCAAAAACCTCTTTCCGCCTATCTCCTTCATGGTTTCCCTTTTCCTCTCACACCCCTCACTTCTAATCTCCATATCTCTGTCAATCCCATCACTCATTCCCTCCATATGGTCATACCACTTTAACACACTCTGCTCAGCTCTTTCATGCTGCATTTATTTTCTCCCCTCTCTCATTCCGTCATTTCTCATTCCGTCAAAGCATCTCTTCCCACATACTTCCCTTGAACACTTCATTTCCATCCCTTCCACCTCTTTCTATTACTCTGCATTCAGGTGGCACATCTTAACAAGTACTCTACAAATTCTCACGATAAACGTCAAACATGCTATACTATTTTCATCTTAACTTGACCCAAATCTTCGTGCCTTTGCAGCTTATTTTGCGTAGCCCAGTGGCAGAAAAAGACAATGCTATGGTTGGTCACCGTTTTCATAAGCTTCTTTGTGACTAGTACCACATTCTAGAGTTAAACTGTTACAGCTCAGCGATGAAGATGGAAAGGTGGTAATTTTAGGCCAAGTCAGTGTAAAAGGAGTACAGTACCCAGTCTTCTAATCACACACACTACTGAAAGACCCAGAGTACTGTCCCGTTCTCTTACTACGTTACTTAATTCATGTCCTTGAGTTCTGTCTATACGCTGACGTCTCAAAAATAGCTGATGCATGAGTCATTCTCCATGTCGTCTCCATTTACATTCACCAATATCCTTGTTTATGTTTTCTCTCCACTGCTCCTCTTCGCCTTTCTCTTTTAAAAATTTGATCTTATTTTCATGCTATTTTTTTCTGCCTTTGACTATGAGCATGGACTATAAAATGCCAGTTGACGAATTAGCCAGACTGCTAGTTATGGAATTCAAGGAGGTTCAAAATATCGACACAATATTTTCTCAGTAATAACACAAATTGCGTTTAAAAACAGGATAGCATCATGTGAAAATAGATTTGACATTATATCAAGTATTTACTGTGCAATCTTACGCCTCGAATTTGCCGTAAAGAAGGAAAGCACGATATCAAAGGCAGATCCATTGTTTCACAGTGTTTGGAAGACTGTATTGTATTGCTTGTTGACGACCACATTGGAGTGTAACATTATTCAGCAATTACTTGATATTAAAAGCGATTTTCATACGATATTTATCTATTTTAAACGTGATTTGTGCTGGTACAAGGAATATTTTGAATGCCGAGATTTTCAACTTCCTTGTAGCTCAAAACTCACACGTGGCCAATTCTGTCTCTTGAATCTGGTAATAGGGCTAAGTCAGATGCAAACAACTTTCTTACCTCCACATCTTTCATTCCCCCTGCGTCCTTTATACTTTACTTGCTCCTTTCCACAGTACCCTTGCATCTGCTTCCCTCTTTACCCTATTCTGTAAATGAACTGACTGCGCAGCCATGGAGACGTCACGCGACCCTGATGTGACTCCCACCTTTATCGCAAAATTACTCTTCTCCCTCACCACCTGTGCCTGTGTCCTCCTCTCTCAACGAATACTCTTTACTGGATCTGATTTCCTTTCACTGCATACACTTGTAACACATGCCACAAAAACTGTCCATTAAATCTGTCATACGTATTCTCCAGTCTACAGTAGTTACAAAATGGTCCTTCCCTTCCTCTAAATATTTTCCAAAGACGCTTTTAGGTGTGTGTTTTAATCATACGTGCTTGGATGGCCGTAAAAAAAAAAAAGTGTGGTTCTCACTGAAAATGTTCGAAGCGTAAGGAAAAATATAATGGATTTTAATGGATATGGTTATGCTTGATTCTATCTTCACGAAAAAAAAATATACATACAAAAGCTGAATAAAAACTGCAGATTAAAGTTTACGAATTTCCCCCAAAAGCGCGTGTACAGTAATTTCACCGATATTTCTTTTATTTCCTGTCCTTATCAATAGACTTCGGGATTCTCAGCGGCTCAGGGACAGACTGTCTTGAGGGTGAGGAGAGAGGGTTCTGCTGTACATTCTATCCTCTATGTTTCAGCGACCTTTGAATTAGATGTTTAGAATGTTCCGATCTCTCTCTCTCTCTCTCTCTCTTTCCTTTACTCCCCATCCGCCCAAACTCCAGCTAAACTTCCCTCCCCTCCATTCTCTCCCTCCCCCACACCCACACCCACTCCTCCCCCCCTCCCTTCCCTCCCCCCCTCGACTTCACCACTTAAGCGTAAAGCTGTGGGGACAAACACAAGGGGATGAGCCGAGTTAAGTGATGCGGGGGGACAAGGGGTTCAGTGGGGTGGCAAAGTAGGATGCTGCCTCTTTCCACGGTCAATCCGATTAAATGAGTCCGCTACTGAATTTAGACTACCTGTGTGTGTGTGTGTGTGTGTGTGTGTGTGTGTGTGTGTGTGTGTGCTAACGGCGAAAGATAAGGAGAACACGAGATTTGGTTGGATGGAACGCAAATGGAGAGGAACTGCTTGAATGTCAGCTAAGAACAGAGGCTGAGTTCGATTTAATGAAGTGTTGGAGTGAACATGGAAGTGATGATTGGATGACAGATGGAGAAGTGATTATAAAGAACATCGCACACCTTTCTGCACACCTTTATATATAATTAAGGCACTTACTTAAATACTATAATACACCATCATGGCACTTACTGGTGAAAAAAACTGTGGAGAAGGGGTTACATATCCTTATGCTTTATCGTCCTTGCCTGGTTTGCATATATCCTCTACATAATTTCTATGGTTTTCAGCACTATGCAATCTCTAAATCTTCACCTACCTATCTATCTAAAGCCAGACGCCTGATCAAGGAAGGGAGCGCCTACATGCCCCCCTATCCTTCATCATTTTTATTTGTTTTCCCATCCTCTATTCATCCTCTGTAAAACAAAAAAGAAGAAGAGAAAAAAGGCACGTCTAAGGTAAGGTAATCCGTCATGCAATTAACCCCTTCAGCCCGAGGAGGTCACTATTTTCCTTGCTACCCCCAGACCCGCTTTTATGGATCTTGGGATAAGTTCGAAGATTTCTTAAGTTAAATAAATAATCTAAAGGTAACATGAACAAAAAAAATATATAAATAAAGTCGACGGGCTGAGAGGATTAATATGAATCTTTTGTTAATATGTATCTTTTGTTAATATGCATCTCTTCTTAATATGTAGCCCTTGTTAATAAGCATCTCCTCTCAATATGTATTTCTTGTAACGCTGAGATTAAGGTTCCAGAGAATAAAGGAAGGGGAAAATGAGATTCAGTGCCTCCTATTTTAGCATGTTTCATTTCTGGCCAGTGTATCGGTATAATCAAACACCGTCGCTATTACAGGGCTTTCACCACTAAATATTACAAGCACTTACCACAAATTCCTTTACCGCAGACGAATGTACCTCACGGGCGTAGTAATGATCGGGTAATGAGGGCATGCGGTCGTGTGGGTCTGCTTGTTGATGATGATGATGATGATGACTCTCGGGAGCAGTGATATAAAGGAGAGTTTAGGTTAATGGGGCCTGGCATATAAGTAATTCGTGTCATCAAGGTTATGGCAATTGGTTTGATAACAGTGGTGATCGAGTGGGTATTGTGGTGAATTGCGGTTTGTGAGACTACTGTGTGTGTGTGTGTGTGTGTGTGTGTGTGTGTGTGTGTGTGTGTGTGTGTGTGTGTGTGCTCAGATGTGACCCACCTTATGACGTCAGTGTGTAGATAGATAAAAGGCTTAACCCCTCCATTACGACGACCTCTCTCTCTCTCTCTCTCTCTCTCTCTCTCTCTAGCCTGCCACCAGACGATTTTATTTCCAGCCACGAAGGGCCTCTGGTTGTGAAGGGAGTTAACGAACACTGTAGCTAATATCCCTAGTTTGTAGAGTCTCTTATAAGCTAAATTAAATAACGTAAACTCTATACGACTAACAAGAATTAAGTAAAAAGGGTTAACTAATAATTTTTTTGGATGGCCGACCACGCAGTAAAGGGCACACCTACACACCTCTGCCTCCCTCAGCATTATTTCAGACACCTGTTTTTGCCAATGAAGAGTTTGTAGAGCATTTGGCAGTGAGTGGAGTGCGAAGTCAATCCTCTTAGACGTATAGATGCTTGAATGGAGACTCACACGAACTGCCTATCTCAGAATGTCTCACAACTGTTTATTTTTCAGAGAGATGTGTTGGATTCAGGGTGGAGGCGCAACTCACTGTTTTCAGATTTTACATGTCGTTCGAACGGCTGATGAGCACACACAGAGAGCACAACCATTTTCCGATGTAATGTCCTTATATTGTGCATGATATAACAGAACAACTTTAGCTAACAGTCCCTCATCATTAAAACCTGATAAAAATTCGTAAAAAAATTGATAACTGAATACCTTCGCCATCTTATCTATAATTTTGACATCAACTCTACAGCTTGAGGATCTTGAATTTGGCTCCTTGTTATCTTGTCCTTTTTTTTCTTGAAGGGAACTGTATTGTGAGCTGCTGCCTTTGGTTCCTTCTTCCTTGTATTAAAAAAAAAAAAAATCCACCTGTAAAGTGCCAGAGATCAAGACCGAGAGCAATTAATGACAGTCAAGCAGGTTTCCCCAGTCAGGTAAGAGCTTCCCCTACTTACCACGTGCTTGTATCCAAGTATTCACGTTGGTTAAGAAAGCTCCCTATCATCTCTTCCTAAGCGATTTATTGGACTTATTGCACCTTACTGTCCTGTTCTGCGTTAAATAAATCCTTCCAATATCGTCAGTCTTTGCATAAAAACGTACAAAAGAATATTAACCCGTCACATCGAAATACAAATCGGTAAGAAAGATGACAGACAACGCAAAAAAAAAAAAAAGGATATTAATCACCCATATCCAAAAAATAAATCGCTAAAAAAGAGGTGCTAGGGAGCTTCCTTAATCGATGAGAATACGGGTCTAAAACATTTTCCAACCTCCACCGTCAGCTTGAAGGGGTTGAGGCAGCTCCCTAAAAATGGCACCAGGAGAAGCTGTTAATTTCTCCCATGACACGTCCAATGCAATCAGTGTGATCTTAAAATTCTGTGGGGTCTCATGAAGAACTAGTCACCAGCTTGACCGTCATCATACTGACTGGGCACGATCCCTGGCACAGAGCAGGTGGGTGTTAGTTGATTTTTCCTGCGGTTCTGTGATTTCTTTTTCTTCTTTTTTATTTTCTTCGTCTTCTTCTTCTTTGTCATCGTTGTCTTCTTACTTCTTGTTCATCTTCTTGTTCTTCTACTTCTTCTTCTTCATTTTGGTGATGGTTGTGGTAGTTGTGGTAGTGTGGTGGAGGTGTTGCTGATGGTGTTCATGATGATGGTGATGGTGGTAATGACAGTTGTGGTATGGTGGTGTTAATGGTGTCAGTGGTGGTGGCATTGGGGATAGTGGTGGTGGTGGTGACATATATTTTTCAGAAGTTGTAAGTCTGCCTTTCTGTATACCTGGCAAAGCTTGGCATGTTTGCAATGAATGGTAATAAAAGATGATGATACTAATAATTATAAAAACAATATTAATAACAGCAATACTCGTAGTTTATGATGATAATGATAATAATAATAATAATAATAATAATAATAATAATAATAATAATAATAATAACTAACAATAACAATTTACTTCACAGCAATATCTCTCATACTCCCACTGAGACATACCAACACACCGATATACCCAAATCATATCACGCTTCTATCACTCAAGACATCAGATTTCCAATAAAGAAGTGATGGCCGGGAGAAGAGGGGCTGGAATGCTGGCCTCATTAGCACAGTGGCCGAGGAAGTGGCCGGGGTCACCTGGGGAAGTGTCACCTGAATTTGCATACCTGTGAGACGCATTCTTGTAGCCTTAACTTCTTAGGCCCGAATTCTCGAAGGTTGAAGAAGCTCCGTTACACCTCTCCCTAAGTGATTTATTCTACTTGTCTCTTGTGTCAGATTTATTCCTTTGCATTATCAACATAGATTACGTAAATAGGATAAAAAGGAATTGATAAAATGGCACATGCATACATAAACCGGTAAGGAGATGGTGTTAGGGAGCTTCCTTATCCGACGTGCTTATGACCCCTTGACCCCAGGTGGCGTCCTTATCAGTATATCTTTTGCTGCCACCAGACGATTCTATTCAACTCAGTAAGGACCTCTCGTACGCAAGGGGTTAAAAATGTGTGTGTGTGTGTGTGTGTGTGTGTGTGTGTGTGTGTGTGTGTGTGTGTGTGTGTGTGTGTGTGTGTGTGTGCGTGTGTGTGTGTGTTCTCCTAGCTACCGGAAACGTCTAGAATATAATCAAATTTTTTTATCAATCCTCTGCCTGACGTCGCATCCCTTGAGGAGTAGCCTCGACAAAAGAACTTCCAGGCTTTTCTGTCCCTACTAAGCAACGACCCCTCCTCCCACGACACACCTTACATAATTTCGCACCTTTCCTCTCTCACCTTGACCTCTCCCTTCGTCTCCCTGTCTCTCTCTTTCCTTGCACCTCACTCATGAACTCTCAATCACCCTGTCCATTCTCCTGTCACCTTACTCATATTTATTCTTCTAGTTAATCTTGCACTCTTTAGATTATAAGAAGACAGGAGACTTGTACTCTATATGAAATTATTTGTTCTAGGTCTCACCCTTCGTCTCTTTCTAAGCACCTCACTCTCACACACTCTTCTAGTTAGTCTCTCAGTCCGTAGAATATTACGAGACAGAAAAGGTAAGCATCGAGTGACACTCTTCTGGTCTCTGTGTCCCTCTTCTCATCCAGTTCACCTCTGCATAGTACTCTCCTAGTCAGTCACTCACGCCTTAGAATATTATCACACAAAAATTCGCAACCTGTGTGAAATTGGCTAAGTACGAAGCGTCACCAAAGTTCAGTTCTATAGTGTAAAATCATCAATATACTCCCAACTCTAATTCCAGTGTAAATGACGCTGTGAGATGGTAGCAACAATAACAGTAGTAGCTGTAGTAGTAGTAGTAGTAGCAGTAGTAGTAGTAGTACTAGTAGTAGCAACTGTTGTCGTTATTGTTGCTTATTCCCAGGTTCTTATGAATGTCAACCCAGTGAACTACAAGCTGAAGTCGCCCCTTTCCTGCAGTGTACCATCCTCCTTTCGGTGGATAGGTAGGGTCACCACGCGAAGGTGCCCTCCTCCTACATTTTTTTTCTTCTTTTTACCAGGACTGGGATAAGACAAGATGGAAGCCACCCCACCTGTATGGTAACGGTACAGCTTCTGGAATCAAACCCTCATTACCAGGTCAAGGAGTAGAGAACGCTCATGTAGAAACGATGCAAGAGGAAGCATCTTTGTGTGTTTGAAGACAGCAGTAACAACAAGTAATTTCATCCACATTACATGAAAAATTGACCTTTTTGAGCATTATAAGCCATGATAATTAAGGTTATTTGAGAGCTGACATTTCCAGTATACATTATTTTGTTATCTTGTCACATGTTGAATATTATTAGTAAAATTTTCTTTTCTTATTTTTCAGCATGTTTTACTCACCATTCAACTAGTGTCTTTCTTATTTCATTCTCGATACCATCAGGCCATTTTATATGGGTTGGGAGAGCACCCCAGATGAATGATGGCTTTATCTAATCCCTCCAGCCTCGTCTAAGCTGATTGAAGGCGTTTGGATATAAGTAGGAACTAAAAATACAAATGCCATCAAAGTGACGAGGGTAAATACTAAGAAGCAAGGACTGAAAATGTTAGTTTATAATTGGGGATGTATTGAAGATAATAACACGAGGTTATAATCAATGAACAGCGTAACAGGTAGTCTGTATTCTAATATTAAATACCCAACTAATTAAGATCAGTGAACACAACTTTGTCAGGCAGGTGTTGTTTCTCGTAGATAATTGTAATTCGTTTATCAGCAATTGGCGTTGTGTTGTTGGTAATAATAATGTAAGCTTGTAATCAATTCTTAGCGTAACCAGTAGCACATGTTCCGTCATTTAATACCCAAATACCTAATATCAGTGAATACACCTTTCTTCACCCCGGTCAATTACTTTTTCAGGTGTGTAATTGTAGTGGGGAAGGTGTGAGCGTGGCGAGGAACCGGCCTATGAGTGACACCCCATACCATTACCCATAATTTGTGTTGTCCCCAAGGAGGCCTCACTACCAACACCATCATCTCTTATACTACCACCATCACCACTGCCACTGACACCACTACCACTACAACCAACACTGCCACCACCTCTACCACTACCACAATCATCACTGCCACCACCTCCACTACATCATCTCTGCCACCACCTTCATTATCACAACCACTGCCACCATCACTACCTTTCTATACCACCACCGTCACTGCCACCACCGTCACTCCTACCTCACTTGCAATCACCACCACTGCCATCATCACCACTGCTACCACCACCACTTCGATCATCACCATTGTCTCTTACACCAGAACCACTGCCAACACCATAGCTTCCTACGTTTAGCACCACCACTATCACCATCAACACAATAATATCTACCACCACTATTTCTATACAACCACTAGGTCTGTCGCCATCACCACTGCCCCTTACAGTATACCACCACCACCACCAGTACCACTAATATCACCACAATCATCATCACCACCACTGGCATCATCATCACCATTACCACCTGTACTGTCACTACCACCACCATCACAAACTACCATATACAGTACACTCCCACCACCGCTATCACTCATCACCACTATCATCACCATCACCACCACCACAACTGCCACCACTGTCACAAATATCATCATCATTTTAACCACCATCACTAAGGTCACCACCATCGCCATCACCACTAACTACCACCACACCGTCACCTTCATTATCTCTACCATTTTCCCTCACTATAACCGTATCCACTAGTGTCATCACCATTACTATCACCATCACCACCATTACTGCTATCGTTACTTTTCTCCCCAATACCACCACCACCACCACCACCAGGATCCTCATTACCTCCACCGTTACCGTGTCTATTACCCTTCCCATAGCCATTCCCACCACCATCACCGTCATCACTATCACTATTTCTCTCCTCGCCACCATCACCACAATTACTACTCTCACAGCTTCTCTCCTTCACTACCCACCACCATCACCACCATCAACATCAGACTGGAGAACTGAGGACGCTGTTTTCGCGATTTTTATGCCGAATGTTAGGGGAAAGGTTTGTGGATCTGTTTCTATATTACCATCTCCATTGCTCCACATCATGGCCCCACGAACACTTTATAAAGACACCCCACACAAACAATTTACTATAAAACTAAATCTGACTGTGATATCCCAAGCGTACTGCATGAGGTAGTGCGTATTAGTGTCCTAGTGCCGGGTGACGTGTAAGGGCTGCAGGTTAACCCTCAGGTGTGTCCGAGGGTTAGATGCAGCTAAGAAAACACCATCAGTGTACTCTTACACCACTAACCTCACTACCTCACTACCATCGCCCCATCTCTCACACATTTGATATACTTGTAAATATGCATATGTTAACTTTCATGCTGTTAGCGCTGCACTGAAGAGTTGGTTGGCATATGCTGTTCATCAAGCATCAACCTGTTCTTATTTAAGCTTGATACTAGAAGAGGTTAATTAACTTTCAGACCTTGCGAGAAAGTGAAATACAGAATAGAGTTTGTTTGATCAAGGTTTTTGTACAAGATTTCATTAACATAAAAAAAAATAAATCGTTTATTGTGTTGACCTCTTCAGAATCATTTCAAAGGCCAGAGGACTGACACGGCCACTGCATGTGTTGTAATTACTCGTCATTATGATAAAGCTGTGATTATCATATTACCTTATAATTTGAATGTACTATGCTTTATTTTCTAAGGCCTTCAGCATGATGGTAATATTCTTGTTGGCACATGACGATTCCATTATATGTTAAGAAGTCATCGTCGTGAAGGAATAACGATAATCTAATCTAATCCTTCCATTTCGAAAAGTGTTTCCTAAGCTGAATAATTTATCTGAAGATGATAAGAACAAGCTAAAAGAAAGAGGTCACCGGATCTGAGGGGACAACTTATTTACTACACTGTTTGTCAACTATTAACTAGTACTTTATTAGCTTCACACCATTACTCTACAGTTTCAAATTAAATTATTATGGAGCTTCAGTGGCGCAGTGGTAGAGTGTTCGTCTACTGAACTGTGCATGCAGAATCAAGAGTTCAAGTCAGAAACCTTGACAGACTTTGAGAGTAGGTGATGGCAGTTTGTCCTTTCATGTGCTCGCATCTGTTTGTGCAATGTGTGTCTTACCGATGACATATACAGAGGACAGATACAGCCTCTGACAAATACACACACACACACACACACACACACACACACACACACACACACACTGCCGACTTCATATGTTTGTGAGACGTAGTTAGGAATGAGGGGATTGAATGATGTGTTAATGATAGTGTGGCCCATTTCACTGGCAATGCTGCTGACAGTGATCCAACTTTGGTACTGCCTCTTGTCTTGCTTTTCAATCCTACATTACCTCATCTGTCTGTGGGAGAGAGGTCCATGTATCAGTATATTCAATGTACACACACACACATTACTACCGGTACATTAGCCTTTATAGTAACGTGTGTGTGTGTGTGGTGTGTGTGTGTGTGTGTGTGTGTGTGTGTGGTGTGTGTGTGTGTGTGTGAGTGTGCTTAAGTAAACATCACTCAGACTTCAACAAGCGTGGTAAGAGGGCCTTTGGTGTCCTCAGAGTGGCCAGCAGCTCGTCCATAATAAAGGCATGTGGTGTGGCGGAGAACACTTGTGCAGGTAATACACCGCGACCCACCCATTACACCCCCGTCACCGCCCTCAGCCACTCATTACTCACCGCCTCAACCACCAGCATGTCCCCCTCACACACAAGTGCTCGGCGGCAGGCAGGCAAGCGGGGATGAAGGGACGCTGGACACTTCTGAGAAAGTGAACGAAGTTACTCATCATCATCATTATCATGACCTCCTTTTCCCACGTAACCTTTGTATGTAGCAGTGTCTTTTCATTTATTCTTTCTACCTTAAGACCGTTTTTCTCAGCTTTGAAGAAACTTTTCCAACACCTGGAGATACTAGAACCTTAATTTATGCTTTCACTAAACGAGGTCTCCCCACGTCTCAAGAAAAATTGATCGGCAAAAAAAGTTAATCGGATTAATGGGTTTAGGAATCGCGTTGGAGTAGGATCCAACAAGGAAAGAGAAAGTACGAAAATAGCAGAACCATCAATAGCAAGCCCAGTAGCAAGCCCAGACTGGTTCACACATCATCCAGTCCTCGGTAATCCTGGTCCACTCTCACAGAACTAAAACACCATCAAAGCTGAAGCAATAGTAAGTTAATAAGTGTGTATTATACTGCAGACAAATCCTATTATTGTGTCGATCATTTGAACCAGACTTTAATCGAAAAAAAAGGGAGAAAGTAGGATGTTCATTCAATATAGCCTCACTGCATTCTAAAATATTCCTTGTCATTAATAGTTTTTGCATTCAGTGATAGATTTAGCGCCCATGAATAGTACAAAACATTTCTATATAATAATCCAGCCGTGAGTTGTGTATAATGCAAAGTCCACTGCCAACAAAATGCCTGATTTTAATTTTAAGACACGTTCTGTAGTTTTACTTCGAGCTGCTTAATGACTGTTGAACGAGAGCTGGAGGTTGCAGGTGAGAGAGAGAGAGAGAGAGAGAGAGAGAGAGAGAGAGAGAGAGAGAGAGAGAGAATNATGAATAATACAAAACATTTCTCTATAATAATCCAGCCGTGAGTTGTGTATAATGCAAAGTCCACTGCCAACAAAATGCCTGATTTTAATTTTAACACACGTTCTGTACTTTTACTTCGAGCTGCTTAATGACTGTTGAAAGAGGACTAGAGGTTGCAGGTGAGAGAGAGAGAGAGAGAGAGAGAGAGAGCATCGACCTCAGTTCATGGCTACCGAGAGAGATACTGGTAAATATGAGGTTAGGCTGATAACTTGCCAAGGGAGCTAACTCTGCCATCTTCCTGTCTGCTGATGAAGGGGATGAGAGTGGCCAGCAGTCCGCCTGTCGACCGGGGGCACCTGTGGAGGCTGTTTTATCTGCTAGTTTCCCTGAGCCGTATTCATGAACTTCCTTAAGCTTCAGAGATGTATACGATTGCCTCCTTATATTTAGTTAAATCATATTTATATCAGAAACTTCGTAGCCAGAGTAAAGTATATGCTGAAGGGAAAAATATAACCAATGTGATTTCTGATAATTAGCCTTCTCCTTTTTTTTTTTTTTTTTATGCATCTGGCTCTGGGCATAGGCTCTACCAACCCTTTCCCTGAGGCCTAGATGTCCTCCTACGTACCATACACCTACGCATGCAGTGGTGACTCAATTATCGTAAAAATTATTTAACGTTCCTAGCCATATGACTCACTCTTACTTGAATGATATTGTCTGACCTTAATTTGACTAGAATAGCAGGTGTTCCGACTGAGAGGGGTTTATTGGCGACAGTATTAACACCTATATTTTCCTTTGATTCACTCTCAGCTGAATAATATCGTCTGGCGTAAACTGGAGTAGATACTAGAGTTGCTCCGACCATGAGAGATCCTTTTTGAATGTGGCGAGGGTGAGCGGGACAAACAGAGCCGCCAATTATAGCGCTATCATTCCACCATCAGCCGCCGTGTTTGGCTCTGTATTGACGCCATCACGGACTGGGGTGATAAGGACAGCAGCGGCGGCGGCGGCGGTGTGTGGACATGACTGGCAGCTGAGCACCTATTTACAAACCTTCTGGAGCTTAGAGTGTGTATAGAATTCCCTGTTGTTCCTATTTACTCATACATCTACCATTCATTCACAGACAGGTTTGAGTGAATATGAAAATGAATGACGGGTCGAATCAGAATATTTCCTGATACTAATGGACTACTGAAGAGGTTTGTTTATCCTGCAAGGTGGGTAAGATGCTTGGTGAATATGGCCCCAGCAGGAGTGTGGGCATCCCGGCTTCCTCCCCACACCATTAATCATATATAATGAGATACGTGGCTTGAGCAGATCACCCATACCGGAGCATCACCCGTCACCACGAACATCCTGTAGCAATCGTGGTCTTCGCTTCTTGTCCGTGGCTGTTTAAAAGACCGTACGTATCTTAGCGGCCTACACTGCCCATGCAATTGTAGACCTGGAAATTTAAAGACCATAGTTTTTATCAGATTTGATGTACTTTAGTGTTATTAAGGCCATCAGTATTTTCTAAGTTAATTCCCATTAATCTAACTAAAATCAAGAAGCCTATAGAGACAGTAACAATGTAACTACTGTCTAAACATTGTGTATGGGAGTTGTGATTAGGGTAGTGAGTGTCAGTGTTAATAATTCAATTCTATTTTCTCTGTTATTACCTGAAGATACGAATGAGGCGCAGGTGCAAGGCAGGGAAATGTGGCGCTGGGGGAGGTTGTGGTGGAGCTGTATGGTTGAGGACACTAGATCTGGCTGAGAAAGAGCAAAGGTGCAGAGGATACAGTCACAAAGGAGGCAGTAAGCAGTTATAATTATCGCCGGTTTAAGAGTTTCCCCAGCACCTCTTCCTAGCCATTTCAGCCCCTCATCTGGCACGTGAACTCCTTGCAGAGAAAGTCTTTTATTTCCTGCTTGTTACCACTGGGCATTTACATTCAGCTCAAGAAAGGTTTTATTTTAGTCTTGCTGCCATCAGACTGTTCTTATACATTTCGGGAAAAACGTCACCAGTGCGCAGTAGTTACTATACTGTATTTACATAAATTAAGCATTCTTTAACCAAATGAAAACAACACAGGGAACACCAAAAGACAATTAAAAAGTGCAATATTCAAAATCAGTAGCTACAGAGGAGGTGATAAAAACCCTCCCCAACCCATGGCTAATCCAGTGATAGGGGCGAGGTAAGGTATGCACATGGCAGTGATGGCAGGGTATTGGGTAGTGATGGAGGTGGGGGGAAGGTTGTTGTTGATGATGGGGAGACGTAGGTAGTGTTGCGGGCAGAGGGGGAAAGTGAGGGTGGAGCTTAAGGTGGAGGGAGGTAGATGGTGTTGGTGACAGGAAAGTGGGAAGAAGGTTGTGGAGACAGGAGGGAGAGGGTAATACTGGTGATGGAGAGAGGTGTATGGTGTTGGAGATAGCGGGTGGGGGTAACACTGGTGGGGGAGGGAGGCGGGTGGTGTGGGAGGTAAGGGGTGGTGGGATAACATTGGTGGTGGAGAGAGCTAGATGGTGTTGGAAATTAGGAATGGCGGGGGGTAAGAAGTGTGGAGGGTAAGGGAGGTAATGGAGAGAGGAGGCGCTGCTGTTAGGGCTTTTGGCGACAGACGAGACAGTACTAGGTTTATGACTGCAGCAAGGGCAAGGTGAGAGCAGTGATGATGATATGGTGAATGCAGTGGGTAAGGGCAAAAATAAAGGGAGTGGCAGAAGGAGAGTGATGACAGTGGCAGGGTGGTGTAAGAGGCGGGGAGGTAGCAGTGGCTCATTAATGGAAGTATCAAGGTAATGGCAGTGGCAGATTGATGGCAGTGACAGGGTGATGACAGTGGGAGTTGAAGACAGTGCCAGAGTGACTGCAGTGGTAGGGTGATGGCTGTTGAACGATGGCAGTGGTATGGTGATGGCAGTGGCTGAGTGATGAGAG
>JAGKTI010016149.1:0-19694 GCA_018397915.1 Birgus latro
AAACGGGAGGCCAGTTTTAATATATATATACAGTATATCTATCTGTAGAAAAGGGGAATATTTTGTTTAGTTTAATTAAAACTTAGATTAGATTAAGTTAGATTCACCATGTATATTTTACGGAGTAAGTTAGCTGTATTTGACTTGTAATTAAGCAATAGTTGGCAACTCTTCTATCCTATGAGGGACAAAGAAGCTCGCCATGTTGTTCACTCCTTGAGCAGATTTCACTCCGTCAGTAGCTGTGCTAAACTGCTTGTACATAGACCCCAAGGACGCCTGATTGCCCAGGAAAGACCGAAACAGCACGCCCGTCGTCATCTTGTTGTTCGACTCAATATATAGCTAAGTGACCTTATTGATTTGGCCAAATCTTAGGGAACTAGCTAGTATATGAGAGGTGATTGTAGGTGAGTTAGGGGATTTAATTGCCAGATTTACTCACGAGACTTATGCAAATTTACCTCTGTTCAATTTAGATAACTTTCTCGAGTTTGGAGTATCTAGGACGCTTGTTTTTTCTCACATTTTGGTGCCCCGAGTGAGGATAACAGATGTGTGCAGAGGCGTTGAGCGACTTTAAGGTAGCTTTCGTAGGGCACAGCTTATTACCACGTCACGTGGAAGTAGAATACGTGGAAATACGTATATACAGAGCTCCTGGAGGAAAGGCAAGTTCCTTTTCCGAGGATGAGCGGCTAAACGCCGTATTAGAATGGGAGCATGATCGCACTATTCTTTTTTTGGGAGGAAATGACATCAGTGAAGATTCAGATGTTAATGAAATTGTGGAAAATATACTTGCAGTGGTAGGAGCCATTGAAGGCTCGTGTAAATCTGCAGTAGCAATAACCCTTCTTGAGCCTAGGAACCTACCATATGGCGCATCTGTTTGCTATGGTACCTACAAATTNACCCCAAGGACGCCTGATTGCCCAGGAAAGACCGAAACAGCACGCCCGTCGTCATCTTGTTGTTCGACTCAATATATAGCTAAGTGACCTTATTGATTTGGCCAAATCTTAGGGAACTAGCTAGTATATGAGAGGTGATTGTAGGTGAGTTAGGGGATTTAATTGCCTGATTTACTCACGAGACTTATGCAAATTTACCTCTGTTCAATTTAGATAACTTTCTCCAGTGAGGAGTATCTAGGACGCTTGTTTTTTCTCACATTTTGGTGCCCCGAGTGAGGATAACAGATGTGTGCAGAGGCGTTGAGCGACTTTAAGGTAGCTTTCGTAGGGCACAGCTTATTACCAAGTCACGTGGAAGTAGAATACGTGGAAATACGTATATACAGAGCTCCTGGAGGAAAGGCAAGTTCCTTTTCCGAGGATGAGCGGCTAAACGCCGTATTAGAATGGGAGCATGATTGCACTATTCTTTTTTGGGGAGGAAATGACATCAGTGAAGATTCAGATGTTAATGAAATTGTGGAAAATATACTTGCAGTGGTAGGAGCCATTGAAGGCTCGTGTAAATCTGCAGTAGCAATAACCCTTCTTGAGCCTAGGAACCTACCATATGGCGCATCTGGTTGCTGTGGTAAATACAAATTTATGAGTAGGGCCATAAACTGGAAGTTGCAGAGGATTAGGAAAGGGCAGGATTTCATTCATTTCATTGCAAAGCCTTTCCAAGCCTACCAAAAAACAGATGGCATCCATTGGAATCATAAAGGCAGAGAAGTGGTTCTGCAAAAATTTATAAATTACATAGAGCATAAGAAAGAAAGGTTCTATGCTGTGCAGGCCTTGGGTGGTCCTATGCTGTAATGAGTGTGGAGATAATGACTGCCCCAGAGGTTTAATAGCCCAGGGAGATAGGTATAAAGCCATAGAGCAAATCCCTACATTCCTTAAAATTTAAAATGTTGATTATTACTGAGCTCTGGAGAATTGTGATTATTTTGGAACGTGAGTGTGGGAAGGACAGAATTACCCCAGAGGTTTAATAACCCAGGGAGATAGGTTTAAAGCCATAAACCCTATTCCCACACCCTTCAAAATTTAAAATGACAAATAACGATGGAGTTCAGTAAATCTGGGTCGAAAAAAAAAAAAGGTTGTACTCCCGTAACTTAGAAATCAGTAACAATGTCTATTTCCTTGTTGCAAAAATCAGCTAGTGGTAAGGCAGGATGGGTAACGAGAGCTATACTGGACTGTAGACAGTCATTAGAGGAAACACCTCCAATTAAGGAGAAATTAAGTAGTCCGTTGAACCNGGGTTGTACTCCCGTAACTTAGAAATCAGTAACAATGTCTATTTCCTTGTTGCAAAAATCAGCTAGTGGTAAGGCAGGATGGGTAACGAGAGCTATACTGGACTGTAGACAGTCATTAGAGGAAACACCTCCAATTAAGGAGAAATTTAGTAGTCCGTTGAACCTATTAAAAGAAAGATGGGCCAAGTACGAGGAAAGTTATATTAACTTGGAAGCAGCCATCGTACAAGCTGATGATAAAGATCTTTTGGAAGCAGAAACCTCCAAATTCGATGGTAAATTGGAGGAATATCTAGCATTAGTGAAGCTGGTTGAATTTGAATTAGCCAGTATTATCAACGGAACAAAAGCTGTGGAACAAGCAAGTAAGGCTGCATTACCACAAATTGCGCTTCCAGAGTTTGATGGGGAGCAGAATTGGAAATCCTTTTGGGATCAGTTTAAATACTTAGTCCATGATAGAACAGATCTCCCTAATGTGAGCAAGCTCGCATATCTGTTAGGACAGGTCAAAGGGACGCCTTACAAACTGATAAAGGAATTACCTGTGGAGGGAAGCAATTATGAGGCAGCTTTGGCTATCCTAAAGCAGAATTATGAAGATAAGGAGCAAGCCGTTACCCAACTATTAAAGGCTTTGATAGAATTACCCATTCCTAAACATGATTTCGAGTCCTTGAAAAGTTTTCGGATTGCTATGAGTTGTAATTTAAAGGCCTTAGGTACTTACGAAGATGTTAAGGCAGCAGACTGGGTGCTTTCTAGAATTGTGTCCTTAAAACTTCTACCAAGAACTAAGGACGCTCTGTATGGCAGGTACCAGAAGGATAATTTCTCCTGTGAGGAGATTGAGAAAGGCTTGATGCAACACTGTAAACACTTGCAAGGAACAGTAAAGCCTGTTGAAAATAAACCAAAGGCTGAAATAAGGAAAAGAACCACTAACCAACTGGCTGGGAAAGCTAAGCCAAGAACAGGTAAGGCTGTACCTAAGGAAGAGATAGGTACTTTTCTTAGCTCTTTAACATCTGAGGATAAATTAATAAAGACAAGGGATAGACAAGCTGATGGAAGCAAGGAGGTAAAATTTTTCATGGTAAAGGACAAGAAGGTTTGTGTGTTTTGTGGTGAACAACATTCCAGTGTATCTTGCCAACAGTATCCTGATTATGCCTCTAGAATAGTGAGACTTCAGGAATTGGGATGTTGTATGTTTTGGGTGAATACCGAACATGGTTCCGCTGACTGTAAAATTAAACTAAATCTTTGTTTCAAATGTAAAAGGGACAATCATCATAGTGCTTTGTGTCCAAGGATGATGAAACATGAGGTTCCTAAAACTGCAAGTGTCAATATGACAGTTGCGGAAACAAATACTCCAGTAACGATGCCAGCTGCAGTTCCAATTGCTGATGTAAAGGTAATGAGTGAAAATAGGAACATATTAGTATGTACTCTTTTTGATACAGGTGCGCAGAAAACCTTCATTTCTCCAAACATTGTAGATAAATTAAAGTTACCTGTTGTCGGCAAGGTAAATCTAGCCATTACAGGGTTCTTAACTACTAAAGAAGCACAGTCCTTTGATTTAGTTAGACCCTTAATACAACTTGGCAGATATAAATGTCGCATAACAGCAGCTGTACTGGATAAGATGGAAACCAGTATTTATATAAAGGGATTAAAGGAAACCTCTGATAATTTGCAGAGCTCAGGCAAAACATAATGTGAAATCAGATACTGTGGGTCCCATAAAGATGATAATTGGATCAGATTACTGTGGAAGATTCTTACACAGGACCTTTAAGAAGAATAAAGTACAGTTGTTCAAGAATCCAGGAGGTAACCTTATTATGGGTCAGCTGCCTTTTCCCAAGAAAGACAAAGGAGAGGCCAAATTAGTAGATTCAGTCTTTGTTACCCCCACACAGTCATTGATGGTAGCTAGAATAGGTGCAGAATTAGAACCTACTCAGATAAATGACTTGTTAGATGAAAAAATTGAACCTGTACACAAACTTTGGGACCTAGACAGTGTAGGAATACACACAGCAGATCCAACCCCTGAAGATAAAATAACGTTGGATTTGTATAATCAGTCTGTGGAATTTAAGGATGGACAGTATTGGGTAGGATTACCATGGAAACTAAACCATTTGGAATTACCTACAAATTTCCAAGCAGCTAAAGCTCAGTTAAATTCTCTTCTAAGAAAGTTGAGAAACAATCCAGAACATTTAACCATATATGATAATATTATAAAGGATCAAATGAAGAATAAATTTTTTGAAGAATTAGAAATCCCTGTTAACCATAAAGAGGGACATTATCTACCACATCATGCTGTAAGCAAAGATTCAGTAAGAACATAAGGATAGTTTTCAGTTGTAGTAGTAAAGCGTCCAA
Source organism: Birgus latro (assembly GCA_018397915.1). Lineage (NCBI taxonomy): Eukaryota > Metazoa > Arthropoda > Malacostraca > Decapoda > Coenobitidae > Birgus > Birgus latro. Next base: position 4,637 of record JAGKTI010016149.1, read on the forward strand.
AGGGTCAGCCAGCTTAAATGATTGCCTATACTGTGGACCTACACTAACAGAGAAGTTAGGGAATGTATTACTAAGATTTAGAGAGAAACCTTATGCTTTTACAGCAGACATTAGTAAGGCTTTACTCAGAATAGGATTGAGGGAGGAGGATAGGAAATTTACAAAATTCCTCTGGCCTCAAGACCCTCAAAGTGAGGATAGTCCATTGGATACCTACTGTTTCCGATCGGTGCTCTTTGGCTCTTGTGCTAGTCCTTTCCTACTTTGCAACACATTAAAGCATCATTTTGAAAGGACCAAATGCCCAGAAATAGGGCAGGCTTTTTACATGGATAATTTGCAAGGTGTTGCTGATACAGAGACGGAAGTATTGAAGGCTTATGAAGTAGCCAATTCCGAATGTGGGAAGGCAAATTTGCCGCTACAGAGCTGGAATACAAATTCACCGATTTTGAGAAATAAAATACAAGAGGACTATCCAAATGCTGACATTCCCGAAACTCAAAATGTGTTGGGTCTTAACTGGGATACAAAGGCTGATGAAATAAGTTTAAAGCCGATTAAGTTCTCTGATGTCACTCTCACCAAGAGGTCCCTGTTAAGTCAGGTCTCCATGTTATTTGACCCATTAGGATTAGTCAGTCCTATAGTTATTAGGGGAAAATGTTTAGTGCAAGAGGCTTGGCGAGAAAAGTTAGACTGGGACACAGAATTAGGTGAAACGTATGCTGAACAGTAGGAACAGATTCAGAAGGAATTTGAAAAAACATCAAGCATAAGTATTCCCAGGATGATAAACAGTAACGAGAAGTCACATTTACACATTTTTTGTGATGCTTCTCAGAAGGCATATGGAGCAGTAGCTTATTGTGCAACAGGACATGACAGTAAAATTATTATGTCCAAAGCCAGAGTTGCACCAATTAAGGGAAGAACCCTACCTCAAATGGAATTGGCTTCCATAGAGATAGGAACTAAATTGGCCAGGTATCTAACCACTACTCTGGATACTCAGTTTGAGGATATTTATATATGGACTGACAGTGAAATTTGTCTTTACTGGATAGGAAAGGATGACAGTAAAATTCCTTTCGTCCGCAATAGAGTGAAGACTATAAAAGAAATGTCTTCTAAATTTAAGTTTATGCATGTATCCTCTTAACGAAATCCAGCTGATTTACTTTCAAGAGGTTCCACAGTAAAGAAATTGATCAAGGATGACTTGTGGTTTAAAGGTCCTAAATGGTTACTCACTAAGGATTGGCCTGAGCAAAGACTGTATAGTATTGCTGAGGTTAGTGTTGTAAACTTGGATCCAGTAGTACCTGAGCCAGAAATAATTGACATTAGCAGATTCTCATCTATAAAACAACTCATTAACACCACTAGGTTAGTTGTTAAATTTTTGAATAAGAAAGTGGGATTTAAGAAGTTTGATCCCATGGAATATTGGTTGAGAAGGATACAAAGGAAGTATTATGGAGAAATTTTTAACCTTTTATGTCAAGGCACTGATAAGAACAAATTGATCCGAGATGTAGGATTGTTCTTAGACGGAAAAGGTCTGATTAGATGCCGTGGCCGAATAATAAAGGCTGATTTGCCTCTCCAAACTAGACATCCTATACTGCTACCCAAGAAAGATTATTTTGTAGAGTTAATTGTAAAGGAAGCCCATGACTTGACTCTTCATGGAGGTGTGCCGCAGGCCTTGGCCCGAGTCCGCGAAAGGTATTGGATCCCTAAGGGTAGATCGGTTGAAAAGAAATATCTCAAAGGCTGTATAATATGCAGGAGGTATGAGCAAAGGCCATATGACTACTTAGGGCCACCTGCTTTACCAGAGGATAGGGTAAATGTTAGTAGGCCCTTCAAGGTAACTGGAGTTGATTACACAGGGGCTATAACTGTTACGGGTGAGGGAACTCCCCATAAAGTATATATATGTTTGTTTACTTGCACCTATACGAGGGCAGTCCATCTAGAAATGGCAGAAGATCTCAGTTCAGAGACATTACTGAATGTATTTAGAAGATTTGCTGCTAGAAGGTCTTGTCCTACCAAATTAATAAGCGACAACGGAACTAATTTCGTTGGAACAGCACCTTTACTTTTGAACATAATGAATGACCCAAAGGTTAAGACAGCACTGGGAATCCGAAATTGTATCTGGCAGTTCATTGCTCCAAGAGCACCATGGCAAAATGGATTTACAGAAAGAATGATTGGAATAGTAAAGAACTGCCTAAGGAAAACTCTACACAGAACTAAGATCACCAGAGAGGAACTGAGAACGGTGATAACTGAAATTGAGGCTAAGATTAATAATAGACCGTTAACCTATTTAGATGATACTAGCCTTGGAATTGAAGCATTGACACCTGCTCATATGTTGCATGGCAGGAAACTTCATCCAATACCTTGTGTGGATATCCAGGAGGAAATAAATGATCCTACAATTGGAACTAATGAACTAGGACAACATCTGCGTGAGGGATACCAACGTCTTAAAAGGGTATTGGACATCTGGAATAGACAATGGAGTGAAGAATATCTCTTGAGCCTAAGAGAAAGATATTATGGGGCTCAGGCTGCCAGCAACAACTCGGTTATAAACATAGGAGATGTAGTCTTAGTAAAAACTGAACAACCAAGATCCCAGTGGCCATTAGCTAAAGTGATTTCCACACATCCAGACTCAGTGGGGGTGCTAAGACTTGTAAAAATTAAATGTAGGGGACGTCCCAGTATGAAAACGATAGATAAACTGGTGCCCCTAGAGTTAACGGCTCCCCTGGAGACAGAGGACGGTGGAGAACAATTGGGTCAAGATGTGCGACCTAGAAGAGTCACAGCACAGGGCTCTAGAGATCTGTGGAGAGAGCTTCGGGCGATGGGACATATTACATGATACAGCATATCATTTTTCGCCCGGCCCCAAAGCTGTGGGAAATATTTTCCCCCCCGAGCGGTTGCGCTCTTTACCTTTGGTTGTCAATCGTTAAAGAGCAGAGGAAAACGTAATTGAGAGGTTTAAAAACCCATAGATTACGTTCTGTTAATTCTTATTATTAATAAATTAAATGCTGCTGCGTTTAACATTGGTAGACAACTATGTACATACATGTAAAAACTAGGGAATTTTCCATTGACCTAAACTGCACCTGCGTGGATGATGTGGTAAGGATGAAAAGCCACAATGAAACGGGAGGCCAGTTTTAATATATATATATACAGTATATCTATCTGTAGAAAAGGGGGATATTTTGTTTAGTTTAATTAAAACTAAGATTAGATTAAGTTAGATTCACCTTATATATTTTACGGAGTAAGTTAGCTGTATTTGACTTGTAATTAAGCAATAGTTGGCAACTCTTCTATCCTATGAGGGACAAAGAAGCTCGCCATGTTGCTCACTCCTTGAGCAGATTTCACTCCGTCAGTAGCTGCGCTAAACTGCTTGTACATAGACCCCAAGGACGACTGATTGCCCAGGAAAGACCGAAACAGCACGCCCGTCGTCATCTTGTTGTTCGACTCAATATATAGCTAAGTGACCTTATTGATTTGGCCAAATCTTAGGGAACTAGCTAGTATATGAGAGGTGATTGTAGGTGAGTTAGGGGATTTAATTGCCAGATTTACTCACGAGACTTATGCAAATTTACCTCTGTTCAATTTAGATAACTTTCTCGAGTTTGGAGTATCTAGGACGCTTGTTTTTTCTCAGCTTCTTTGTCCTCCACCTTAAGAATCACTTCCACTGTGAATTTCGTCATTGGAGAGACCATGGGGCAACATACCTTTACTGGCCAGGTTACAGCTAACAGGTGAATTGTCCAGTGTGGGGGGGAAGGGGGGGAGGGGGGTTAGGTGGGGCCAGTCAGTATCCCCGCTTGACAGCAGGTAGAGGAAGGTCTACCACACATGCCTACCAAAAATCACCCGTGAATGTTGAAGAATGTGGACACAATGGGCCTTGCAATTGAGTGACATACGATGCACATCGTTGGGTCTGTCCGCAGAAAAAAGTAGCGAAGTGCATCGTACATCGGTGGGACTCGGCGGGTTAACTAACACGACTGGAGAGGACCAGAGGCTGATGGATGTGGATATGACACAAGCATCGAGCATTTTCTGGACCTGCCAGTCTTCCTTAGCCCACTGATTATGGTTTTTCCTCTGAGACGGTTGGCGAATCAGTGGGCCTGTGGTGTGGATTTCGTGTGTCAGTTACGTGGTGTGGCCAATATCCACAGGTCCTGATGAGAACAGGTCTTGAAAGTCCAGAAGGAGGCGTCGGAGGCTGTCGGCTTGGTGTGGTGTCATGTGTTCAGGTAGAGGAGGAAGGGTGGCTGGGGAGGAGGGGGGGGGTTGTGCATGGTTCGGCTTCTTCCATCTCTCTAACTACTAATCCTTTATGGAGGGTGAGAGAGGTGAGGGAAATGTTGGTGATGCGTACTGCCCAGGTGTGAGGGGAGAAAGGTGGAAGACAGTAGACAAAAGGAGATAGTTACTGAAGGCAGGTTAGGGGAGAATAAGATAGAGGTTCCGGTGAGCCTGTTAAGGTGGACCCAGGCCTCATGCTGAGGAGGGGTAGTAAGGGAGGAAATGATGGTAACTGGGAAAGTAGCATGCAGAGGAGTGGGAAGGTAGAAGAGATAGTGGGAGGAGAGTGAGATGAGGGAGAGAGTGTGGGAATGCATGTGCAGTGTGGCTGGGGGGGGGGGAGGTCTGGAGACTTCTGGAAATGAAGACGTCGCTTGTAGCAGTCAGTATTGGTGCATAGTTTCTGTAGGAGGTCCAGTCAAAAATGATGAACTGATGTTTGGCTGATACTTCCGGTGAGTGTCAGCTTGCAAGGCCCGAGTTTCCCCACGGATTGGCTGGGAGCCATCTTCCGCACATACAAGATGAGCTGAAGTGGGGTGAAGCGTGCCAAAAGCCGAGGCGTGATGGGAGTAAAAATGGTGGTAGAGGCAGGATCTGGCTGCTCCCATGTCAATTAGTAGCCTCGATTTCACACCATTCAGTCTCGTCTTATTGTAGATTGGGGGGGAAATTTTTGGGAGGTGGCCCCCACCACCGTGGGGAGGTGAGGGGGCGGTCCTAAAAATCCAGTTGTTGTGGGGCGTCTTTGTGCTGCTCTACTTCACCAGGGTCGGAGTACTCAGTGGAAGGTGCATTGTCTTCGTTGCGGTTACCATCTATAGAGGAGACCTTGCAGCACCATTGGGTAGCTGTTTTTCATCAGACAGCTTTAAGTTGTTCTCGTACGTCATGAATGGGGCACCGGTGAGTACATTCTGAAAACTCCCACATATTTATGGAGATCAGGTTAGTATTTTCCTTAGGAGGGGCAGCCTTTTGGTGGGGAGCACCCTGGGCATGGTGGGTGGTGTTGGTGCAATGGTGTGGGTGGGGGGCGTCCGTGGTTTAAGTTGTTGTACTTTATGCTTCGGGACTCTACTCACTGTGGTGATGTGTTGTGGGGTGGTGCGGGTAGTGGGAAGACGAGTGACTAGTTGGATATCTATGTCAAGGTCTCCCGTTGGGTCATATTGTGAAATGTTCTCTTACAGTGCTCGGGAGGATACTAAACAGAGTGTTGAGGATATGTTGTTTCTGGGTGGCTGCAGCAGCCTCCGGGTAAGCGGCGGTGACTGGTCGCCTAGCCTAGTTGAATGTGTCGTCCAGGTTGCTGTCATAGGTGAAGGCGCTGAGCTGGGACAAAGCTACTACTTTTCTCAATGATGGTGTGACTGCTTGTGTCACAATTTGTGTAAATTGTGCCCATGTCAGCTCGGGGATGATCTTCGTGGCTATCTTTTCCTTGTCGTTTTTAAATCCAATATCCAATCATGGTTTAATTATACAAAGGTATGTGTTTATACAACACTGTTCAAGGTCATATTTTGATAATTGTATGTGTGGTTTGGCCGCCATTTTGTCAGACTTTCCCTTTTCGTTCCTAGTTGTGCTTTTTCCTGACCGGATCTAGACCCACCGCTGCCACCAGTGTTATGTCACGTACTCAGAGATCAAATTCTTGCTCTCTGAGTATGTGTGTCTGATATTGGGTTCTTTCTAGGATTGAGTCCAGAGCATCCCACCAAAGGAACAGGGCTTAAAAAAACCCGCGTTACACATATATTACCCGCAAAGAATACAGTGACTTGACACAATACAGTATGATAGAATACACACACTCTATTTGAATTATAAGGATCTGAGTCTGGGGCTACTACGCTGGTAAGATAACTGCAGGTGGCGCCCAGGTGTTGGAGGTGTCTCGTCATGTGTGCATTCTCTGAAGGAGCATGGGGCCACTATTTTACTCTTGATTGTCAGGCGAGGGTTGCTGGGTAGTGTAGAGGGAGGCCTTTCACTGGAGGGGCCTCCGTCGGTGTGTTGGCCCTCTGGGCTAGGGCTGAACAGATCTAGTAGGCGCGCTTCCTTGCGCACCTACTAGATGGACGGTTCGAGGACTTGTCTGGGGAGGTCTCGGCCGGGAGTAATAGGGGCGTCCCTCTTCATCTGCTGTCTGCGGTCTCGCCTCTTTCGGGAGTCCGACAGTGACTGGTGACTTAGAGGCGCTGGCTGTAATGAGTGTACCCCAGGGCTCACTGTAGGGCCACTCCAGACCTCTTTCAGCAGTGACTCCACTGGAGAGCCTGCTCTGCCCCCTGTGGTGCGGGGAGAGTGAGAGGGATGTCCTGCTTGTCCTCCAGAAGAGTGAAGAGAACAAGGGTTGTGAACCTCTACAGGTGCCGAAGGTTCAGTAGCTGAGGCCCCCAGGGTGGGCTGGGCCTTCCCTGTGGGCACAGTGGACCCCGCCGAGGTTCTGCCTGTAGGGTGGTGTGCTCGAATGGCACGTCCTTTCCTCGAACTTTCCCCTGCTGTCTTAGGCCTCACAGACGAGGTCCATACAGTTGACGGCGCCCCCCCTGACTGACACGGTGGGTGCAGCCACAGTTCTGCTAGGCACTGGGACTGCAGGTGAGAGAAGCACAGTGGGCATCCTTTTCCCGACATGCACGGCGGGCATCATCGCGATCCTACAGAAGGCAGTAGGTGAAAGGAGCACAGTGGGCGTCCTTTCCACGACGAGCAAAGTGGGCATCATTGTGGTAATATTTGGGGAGTCTGCCGGCACACAAATCCTGCCCCGATTCCGTTGACCACTGTGTGTGTGTGTGTGTGTAAGATTTGCCACACTAAGTGTGACACGGGCTCAGGGTGGAGAGCCCGTCAGAGAAATGAGCTTCAAATATAAGGGGGCGCCCTCTGCATGGCGACAGAGGACGCTGGCGTCGTAGAAAGGGGGGAAGACAGGGCCTGGGGAATGCCCAGCACACACGCCCTGTCTTCGGCTGGCTTAGTGGTGGTGTGTGTTGTTGACCACTTTTTTTTTTTTTTTTTTTTTTTTTAGATTCGCCACACTGGTGTGGCACGGCCTCGGGGTGTAGACTACATTCTATTATTTTTTTTTTTAAAGATTCGCCACACTGGTGTGGCACGGGCTCGGGTTGGAGAGCCCGTCAGAGGGTGGCAGTAAGTAAACAAGGGGGCGTCCTCTGCATGGCGACAGAGGACGCTGGCGTGGGGGGAGGGGGGGGCAGAGCCCATCCCCCTGGAGACTACTGGTCCAGGTGGAGGCTAATGTTGCAGGGTGATGTACCTCTAGTCGATTCTGTTGAGGGGAAGAGGGGTGCGTGGTGGTTGGGAACGTATGTCTGTCTTGTCCCGATCGCTCGTTCTCTGCTTGCGCTTCCATATGGTCTCCCTTTTGTACTACCGCATACCCATCTTGCACCTCAAATATAACAGTAGAATACACTACACTTAATATTTAGAAAGCATCTTGTTTTTTTTTTTTTATTTAATGGCGATGAAGCTCATTTGGCATCTGACAGTGAATGGAAGTGGATGTAAAAAATCTAAAACTGCCATCATTCAAAAATATATCTAAATGAGGCTGTTTATGAATGGTATATATGGCACTGATCATATGGAGTAGTATGTGAGTACAGTACTGCTTTTTTGGTCAGATGCAGAGCAGTTAGTGAACCTTGCAGGAAAACCTGACCTAACCCTGCCCAGTGCAATCCACTGGTACTGAAGTCGATCACCACACAGTGCACTACCAGCCACCTATTGCCACCACAGCACAGTTTTGTTTGTAATTTATCAAAAACATTTTGTTGCTTATGTTTACCACACTGACAAATTTTGGTTTCAAACAGATTCTAAAACATGGTAATCTTTGATACTAATACAAAAAAAAACATAATCAATTAACTGTGGAGTCGTTTATGAACAACATTATCATCACCTAGTGGATGAGGCACTTGCATAGTTACCATAGCAATCCCCCACACACCTCGACACACAGTGATGGGGCGGCAGTCCACCACACCCAGTAAACAGGATGTCATAATGCACACAACTCTCACTGTTAAACACAAAAACGTTATCTATTCCTGACTGCTGAGCAGTATATTCCCATGAATATGTCACATAATAATGGTTGAAGTGGAAAGCTCATAATATTTTAAAGATAAATTATAAATTGCGCAGGTCTGTGATTTTTTTTTTTTAATGCCAGAAAGAAGGAACCAAAGGCCAGGAGCCCACAAACTGTTCCTTCCAAGAAAAAAAAAATACAAGAGAGAGCCAAAATCAAGATCCAATCATTTTGAGATGTCTGGACACACTGCGTTTGAAAAACTGGAGATCATAGTTAGCAGGAAACACAGACAGAGGGAGACAGTTCCAGAGGTGACCTGTTGCATAAATGAAGGACTGGGAGTAATGGTTAAATCTTGCATTAGAGAGTTGGACAGCAAAGGGATGAGAGATTGTTGCTAGACGGGTGCTACGCTTCCATCGTAGAGGTGGAGGGATGCAAGCAGACAGTTCAGAGGAGCAGTGAGCATTAAAGTAGCAATAGAAAAGAGATAAAGATGCAAAGAGCAGCGAAGAGACAGGGTTGAATGGAGCCAGTAAAAGGAGGAGAGTTAATGAGATGAAAAGCCTTTGACTCCACCCTATTGAGGAGATCTGTAAGTGGGGAGCCTCCCCACACATGAGAGTTGTACTCTACACAGGGGCAAATAAGACCCGTGTATAAAGTCAACAACTGTGCAGAGGTAAAGAAGATATGAAGTCCGCTTAGCACACCTAATCTCTTGGAAGCAGATTTCACAAGAGATGTAATATGATTTTTCCAAGATATGTCCCGAGTGAATGGAACCCCAAGCATGTTCAAGGTTGATGCAGGATTAAGCTGGATATTATTAAACATTATTGGGTACTATTGTGGAAGATTTTGCCGAATTGATAGTTGTAAGAACCGAGTCTTTGATGCATCAAAAACAATATTATTTTTACCCCAGTAAGAGATACGAGCCAAGTCAGACATTACGTGTGCCATAGCCTCATCCCTTGTTTGTTGAAGTAACTGCTGAGATGGACGTTGCGGGAACCAAATGGAAAAGTGAAGGGTGGAGTCATCAGCATACGAGTGGACAGGGTTAGATGTACAGTTTAGAAGGTCATTCATGAATTAAAGGAAGAGAGTTGGTGATAGGACAAAGCCCTGAGGAGCACCACCGTTGATAGATCTAGGAGAAGAACGATGGCCGTCTACAACAGCAGCTATAGAATGACCAGAAAGGAAACTATAGATGAAGGCACAGATAGAAGGATAGAAACCATAATAGGGCAGTTTGGAAATTAAAGATTTATACCAGACTCGATCGAAAACCTTTGAGATGTCAAGTGCAATGACAAACCTCTCACCAAAGTCCCGAAAGGAGGATGACCAGGAGTCTGAAAGGTAGGTGAGAAGATCGCCAGTGGTGCTTCCCTGACGGATCCCTTACTAACGATGAGAGAGAAGGTTGTGATAGGAAAGATGCTTTAAGATTTATCTATTAAGAATTGACTCGAAAACTTTTGATACACAGGATGTTAAAGCAATTGGACGATAGTTAGAGGGTTGGGAATGGTCACCCTTCTCTGGAACTGGCTGAATGAGAGCAAACTTCCAGCAAGAAGGAAAGGTACAAGTTGACAGACAAAGACGAAAGAGTTTACCTAGGCAGGGTGTAAGCACAGAAGCACAGTTCTTGAGAACAACAGAAGGGACTCCATCAGGCCCATATGCCTTGTTAGTACTGAGGCCAGTGATGGCAAAAAATACATCAGCTGAAGAAATTTTAATGTCAGCCATGTGGAAGTCTGAGGGGGGAAGTGATGGAGGAACAGCACTGAAATCATGTAATGTGGAATTGGAGGAGAAAGTCTGAGTGAAGAGATTTGCTTTATCAGTAGAAAAAATAGCTACAGAGCCATCAGAGTAGAAAAGAGAAGGGAAGGATGATGAGGTAAAGTTGTTAGAGAGGTTAGGTTAGGTGCCAGAAGGAGCAAGAAGAATTTGAGTTGGAGAGTTGGGAACATTTAGTGCGGATGAAATTATTTTTAGCAGAATGAAGAACAGACTTAGTACGATTCCGGGCAGAAACATAAAAAAGATGTGATTCAGGGGTGGGTTGGCTCTGGTACCTTTTATAGGCCCTCTCCTTGTTGTGCACATGGCACACTCGGATGGCTCCCGGCCATGGAGGCAATAATCATTCCAGGGAAAATCAAAGAAGTACTGTCTGAGGGCCTCCCAGTCCACAGCTCCAAAATGCCACAGTCGATGTTTCTTTGGAGGGTCCAGAGTCCTTACCGGAGCGATAGGACAGGTTAAGGTAATAAGGTTGTGATCGAAGGAGCCCAACATTGAGGAAAGATTAACAGTGTAAGCAGAAGGATCAGTTGTAAGGAAGAGGTCAAGTATGTTGAAGCTCTGTCCAAGGCGGTCAGGGATATGGGTAGGGTTCTGTACAAACTGCTCTAAGTCATTAAGGGTAGAAAAGATGTAGGCTTGTTCACCAGGTGGATCAGTGAAAGGAGAGGAGAGCCAAAGGTGGCAGTGAACACTGAGATTTCCTAGAATGGAGATCTCAGAGAAAGGAGAAATGGATAAAATGTGTTCCACTGTAGAAATAAGACAGTCGAAGAATTTTTCATAGTCAGTAGAATTAGGGGATAAGTAATCAACGCAGATATATTTAGTCAGAGAATGACAGGAAAGCCGAAGCTAAAGAGTAGAGAAGTCAGAAAAATCAAGTTCAGGAATACGAAAGTAAGATAAGTTGTTGCGTATATACACACAACAGCCACCTTTGGCTTTGAAATGAGTGTAGAGAAAGTAGGAGGACACAGAAAAGGGTTTGCTATCAGTTGCCTCAGACAGCTGAGTCTCAGGAGAAGAAGGTGCAGTTTAGAGGAGGAACGGCGGTGCTCAACAGAGCGAAAGTTAGAGGAAGGGCCGCGAATGTTGTAGAAATGATAAAAGAAGTGTCAGACAGTGGTTCCAGGCAGCTCGTTGAGTCGTCACCGGGAGTGGGGCGGATGGTGGGGGCATTTATGCCCCCCCCCCTTCCCTGAGGACTCCGAGGCTGTGCATGTAGTTGGGTGCTGACAGAAACTTTTATTGGAGAGCATGCTGGCCTATTCTTTGTGTTACTGATACACTGAAAAACTTCAGCAAAGCGGGATGGTCAGGAACTAGTACCGATGGCTGATGAAACGGGAGCTCCAGCTCTCCCTGTCATCAGCTTTCCATCCACCTTGGGATTTACTCCCCTGCTCAACTGGTGCTACAGTCTACTCCTAATTCCAGGTGACTGCATGATTATTTGATTTCTATACACAACCACTTTACACCAGTAATATAATCACGTCCATTGTAGTAAATTGTTTCACAAAACTTTATTAATTTTAATCTTCCTAATTTAAACAAAAAGGCCGCCTTGGGGAGAGTTCCAACATAAATGCCCTTTTTCCTGCAACTAATCCTTCAGCTTATTTTGTTAATCTTTTCTCTCTGCTGGGCTCAACGGATCACAATCTTAACACCTTAACATGTTCATACGCTCCAGTAAGGCCTGTAGACTCTCCCAGGCAGGGGTGGCTTTGGCAATTTGAAGCTGTGTAATCGGGAGGCCCTCACGTAGTACTTCTTTAAATTTCCATAGAATGATTATTGCTTCCATGGCCAAGAGCTATCTTACTGTCCCTTGCGCATTACCGAGGTTATTCTCTTGGGCATGAAATCATACATTTCTTTTCCTTCTCCTTTGACTTAAGAAAATAAAAACGTGGTTTAATTACGCTTGTTCTAATGTTGTCTACAACAAGGAAGTCTAAAGGTATCGGAGCCAACCAACCCTTGAATCTCATCTCTTTTATGTTTCTACCAAGAACCGTGTTAAGTGTGTCCTTGGCTCTGCTAATTATAATTTCATTCGTATTAAATGCACTAAATGCTCCAACTCAAATTCTTCCTGGTCCTTGTGGCATCTTGTCAGAAACTTTTCTATTAACTTCACTTCATCATCCTTCACTTTTCTTTTCCATTCTGATGAGTCAGTAGCTGTTTCTCCAGCTAATAAGGCAGAACTCTTCACTCAGACTTTCTCATAAATTCAACCTTAGACGATTTGGTTGCTGTTCCTCCATCGCTTCCTCTGACTTCCTCATGACTGATATTTCTTCAAATGATGTGTTTTCTGTCACCACTGGCTCCTGCACTAACAAGGCATTTACGCTTGGTGGGGTCCCTCCTGTTGTCATCAACACCTGGGCTTCTGTGTTTACACCCTGTCAAGGTAAACTCATTTGCTTTTGTCTGTCAACTTGTACCTTTCCTTCTTACTGGAAGATTGCTTTCATTCAGCCTCTCTCAAAGCAGCGTGACCATTCCCAGAACTCTAACTATCTCCCAATTTCCGTATTTCTAATTTTTGAAAATATTTTCTTAAGAAAAAAGAACATTTTACATTACTTTTCCTTTCATAACCTTCTTTCCGATCATCAGTATGATTTATGCCAGAGTTGCTCCACTGGCGTTCTTGCCGCTTTTTGAGACTCCTGGTCATCCTCCTTTCGGTACTTTGGAGAAAGCTTTGCCACTGCACATGACACGTCAAAGGCTTTCGATGGAGTCTGGTATGAATCTTTAACTTCCAAATTGTCCTCTTATGGTTTTTATCCTTCTCTCCGTGCCTTCATCTCTAGTTTTCTGTCTGGTCGTTCTATAGCTGCTGTTGTAAACGACTACCATTTATCCCCTAGGGCTATCATTAGTGGTGTTAGACAGGGTCCTGTCCTATCACTAACTCTCATCCTTCTATTCGTTAATTAGTTTCTAAACTATTAACTTATGCGCCGATGACTCCATCCTTGAAGTTTCCATCAGCTTCATGCAGCGCTCATCTCTTTATCATGGCTGTTATTAAAATTTCTTCAATTGATGTAATTTCGGTCATCACTGGCCTTAATACTAACAAAGGCATATGGACCTTTTGGGGCCCCTCCTGTTGCCCTCGAAATCTGTGCATCTGTGCTTACACCCTATCAAGGTAAATTCTTTCGTTTTTGTCTGCTAACTTGTTCCTTTCCTTGTTCCTGAAAGCCTGTCCCAAAGAAGTTTCTTATCACAACTTTCTTCCTGATAGTCAGAATGGATATGCCAGGGACTCTTCACTGGCGATCTTCTCACCGTTCAGATTCCCGATCATCCTCCTTTCGGGACTTTGGCGAATGCTTTGCCATTGCATTTGACATCTCAAAGGCTATCCTTCTATCAGGGCCTTCAACTCTAGCTTCCTCTTTGGTCATTTTATAGCAGCTGTTGTAAACAGCCATTGTTCTTCTAAAGCTATCAATAGTGGTTTTCCTCAGGGCTCTGTTCAATCACCGACTCTCTTATTTTTATTCATCAGTGATGTTCTAAGCTGTATGTCAAACCCTATCCACTCAAATACTCATGACTCCAGTTTTCACCTTTACATTCGCTTCACACAGAATCCAAATCAGCAGTTACTTCATTAAACATGGGATGATGCTATGGCACACCTAATGTCTGACTTGGCTCATATCTCTGATTGGGGTAAAAGTAGTCTTGTAGTAGTAGTTGTTGTTGTTGTTCCCTAGGTAGTCTGGCAGAACAGCCCCGATTCCCTAAGGAAGGCCACGGCCGAGACCGGTCTTTCCCACAGAGCTCTCAAGAAGTGTATGTTGTGTTGTTGGCGTAGGTGATTGTGTGCAGTGCAGTCTTCCATGATATGCTTAATTGTATGGAGTGCTGTGTTACATCCTGGACAGGAATCAGCGACGGAGTCATCCAGCCTCTTCTGATAACTTAATAGGGCTGGATGATGCACACATCTCAGCCTGGCCAGATGGACCCTCTCCTCACGAGAGAGATAGGATTCTGAAGGATGGATATCAGGAGGTCGTGCATGCAGCTGTGTGTTGTCTTTAACCCTTAAACCGCGGGGTTGTCGGAGGCGTGCTGTGCCCATCCCGTGTGGCAAACCTGTGCTCCAACTGACTTTCTTTAAATATTTGCCAAAAATCAGTTATTAGTCCTAGATTATTATAATTACATATGCTTATGGCACATAACTTCAGCTTTCTCCTGGGATTTTTCTTTTTTTAGCACTCGTCGACTACTGTAGGACTTGTGGAGACTTCTAAAGTTAGGTAACTTAGTCTCCACTTTACACTTCCCGACATCCCGTAATATGAATACCACTGCCTGATATTAACACTAGAAACACTATTCAATTATTTTCAAGTAGTTTGGAATCCATACTCCCCCCCCAAAAAAACACTGTGAAATCAATGTAAAATACGAACGCTTACGAGCCTCCCACTCGCCCTAATTTGCCGCTCGTGTTGTCATTTCTTATTCATATACACACTCACACTTTATTATTTTTAGTACTTTATTACACTTATATATATCTACAGTCCTTTACCACTTCCCACACGATGTTTTGTAGGGGTAGAGGTCACAGGGCCTTTTATAATAGGCGCAAAAGTGGCAGAAATGGAGGGGCATGACAGCGACGTGCCTCCAACTTGAAGGACGGCAGTGAACTCAGATGTACGTATCTCGGTAGCCAAAAGTTGAAAATGTCAGCTGCTAATGTAT
>JAGKTI010016150.1:0-19694 GCA_018397915.1 Birgus latro
TCTTCTCTTACTGATTCCCTTCAACCATTGTCTCTTCGCCGCAATGTTGCATCTTTATCTCTCTTCTATCGCTACTTCAATGGTCACTGTTCCTCTGAACTGTCTGCTTGCATCCCTCCACCTCTACGACGGGCACGTAGTACCCGTCTAGCAACAAACTCTCATCCCTTTTCTGTCCAACTCTCTAATGCAAGAGTTAACCGTTACTCCCAGTCTTTCATTTATGCAACTGGTCAACTCTGGAACTGTCTTCCTCTGTCTGTATTTCCTACTTCCTATGATCTCCAGTCTTTCAAACGCAGTGTGTCCAGGCATCTCGAATTGAACGGATCTTGAATTTGGCTCTCTTTTGTACTGTTTTTGCTTTTTCTTGGAAGGAACAGTATGCAGGCCTGTGGCCTTTGGTTCCTTCTTCCTTGCATAAAAAAAAAAAAAAAAAACTTAAATGAACTCACATTTTCCATATCCTTCCCATCCAGTCTCACTGTACATTCACTGGCGTCACTTCTCTCGAAGACCATCACTTTACTCTTCCCTACATTCACCTTTAGATTCCGTTTCTTACACACTCTCCCAAGCTCATCTACCAAGCCTTGTAGCTCCTCTTCTCTTCCCTACATTCACCTTTAGATTCCGTTTCTTACACAGTTTCCCAAACTCATCTACCAATCCTTGCAGCTCCCCTTCGTCTTCGCTCAACAACACAGTATCATCTGCAAACAACAGTACAGGGAGTTTCCAAACATTGCCCTCTCTCACTAGGGCCGCTCCAACATCCACTGCCCGACCTTGTATCTCTTTTATAACCCCATCCATATACAGATTGAACAACCATGGAGACATGACACAGCCTTGTTTCAATCCAATCTTCAAATGGAAAAATTCACTCAGTTTGCCATCCACACGCACTGCAGCCTTAGCACCCTCATACATACTCTTCACTGCCTTCAACAACTTCCCATCCACTCCATATATTCTTAATACCTCCACAATCCTTGTCTATCCACCCTATCATATGCTTTCTCCAGATCCATGAAGGCTGCATACAACTTCTTGCCCTTCTCTAGAAACTTATCCACTAAGGCTAAGAATGAATATCTGGTCTACACAACCTCTTCCCTTCCTAACACCTCCTTGTTCTTCTCCAACTAATTCATCTGTTATTTCCCTAACTCTGTCAATAAGTATCCTACCATATACTTTTCCTATTACACTGAGAAGGCAAGTGCCCCTATGATTACCACACACTGCTTTTCCCCCCTTTCCTTTGTACAGAGGAATAATTATACCTGACTTCCAATCCTCCGGGATTCTACCCTCCTCCCAAGCCAATCTGCACACCTTCCACCTCCATTCTGTTACTATCTCTCCCCCATGCTTCAGCATTTCACCACACACTCCATCAATTCCTGGGGCTTTCCTCATTTTAACTTTCTTCATTGCTTCCACCACTTCCATCCTACTGATTTCTTCCACTCTTCTCAGAACCCTCCTCCTCCCCGCCATTCCCCAGCCACTTATACTTGCATTACTTTCATTCTCTATGTTCAACAGTTCATTAAAGTGTTCTCTCCATCTGTTTACTTTTTCTCCCTTCTCCACTAGTAATATACCATTTTTATCTTTCACACCCCCACTGACTTCGTTGGCACCCTGTCTAGCTCTCTTTACCTCCTTCTAGAACATTTTCTTACATTCCCTCCACTTTGCACTCAAATTCCTTCCAAATTCCTCATCCACTCTCTTCTTACTCTCTCTTACTAATCTTTTCACCTCTCTCCTTCTCTCTACATATAACTCTCTCGTCCGTCTCTCAGCTTCTTCGACGCCCCTGTTCCTCATCCACTCATTATATGCTTTCTTCTTTTGTGCCACAGCCTCTCTCACCTCTTCAGTCCACCATGCTGTTCCCTGAACCTCTTTTCGTCTTCTCTTCACCCCACACACCACCTCACATGCTGCACAGATTTCTTCTGTGAATGTCTTGCACACACCTTCCACGTCCCCCATCTGCTCCAATCTATATTTACCCAATCGCTCCTCCACTTCCCTTTTATATTCAGCCTTTATTCCATCCTCTTGTAACTTTTATACCCTCCTTGTAACAAATACTTCCTCCTGTCCTTCCCTTCTTCTCTTCCTCCATCTGATTCTGTTTCTGGCCACCACCAAGTGGTGGTCAGAAAGTCCACTCCCCCAACCTCTATATACTCTAGCATCCATTACACATCTTCTCATCCTTTCATCCACAAGTCGTTGTTATAAAAAAACCATAAGTATTTAGTCCACCAAAAACAAGTCTACCTATTAGCTAGCCAGTTTCAAAAATCTGTTTTCCGAATTTTGTCACTGATATTGAATTTGTGTGAAAGACGACGTATATTAACATTTTATTGTTTTTACTGTAATGTCTTTAATAAATAGACTTATTCTGATGTTTGATAGCTATATGATCCTCTTGATTGTAGTAGTAGTAGTAGTAGTAGTTGTTGTTGTTGTTGTAGTGGTGATAGAGGCTGTAGTAATAGCAGTAGTAGTAGTAATGGTAATATGTATGTATGTATGAATGAATGAGGGCAAACGTATATACAAACACTCATGCACAAGTTTATCAGGAGTTATGAATATGATTGTAGGTGTGGTGATTGTTATCGTGTGGGTGTGTGGTGTAATGTTGTAGGTGGCAGGAGGATTGACTCTCTCTCTCAAGTGATCCGTCAAGATTTATACGTAACCTGTCTTATTTCATAATTTCCCATTGAAAGAAACATAAAGGACGGACTGGTAAACGTTTTCTTTGATGTAGTAATAGGGATAACTTTTATACTTAAGGATTACGTGTTTGTTAACGTTGTGTGTGTGTGTGTGTGTGTTCTTACCTAATTGTTCTTAACTAATCGGATCTTTACAGGAATGAGTCAAGCTCGTACTGTCCCGTGTCTTAAACTATTTTCATCATACAGTACATCGCCTTAAATTTATGAACTGTTTAGGCACACATTATTTCATTCGGTAGTGCATTCCACTGATCAGTTGCCCTATTTGGGAATCTAAATTTCTTTACGTCTTTATCACCTCTCTTTTTATGCAGTTTTTTTTTTTTTTTTCAGTGTTCTCTTGCTGATGCTTCCCCATAGGTTATATATTCATTTATGTCTATTTTCTCCCTCCCTGATATGCATTCACATTACATAATCATGTCTCCATTTCTTCTCTTCTGTAGTGACCTGTGATGAATAAATCTCACAAGGCAGCAAGAGTAAAACGAGAAATACGTCATCACAGCGAAGGGGTTAACTCGTAAGAAATACAATCGTTTAATGGAAGCAGAAATAAAAAAAGAAAACAATTCGCCATCGGACTGAAGGGGTTAAGTATGACTAAGTATCGGAATCTATTGAAAGACTGATGAATGAATGAAAGGAAGCCAGCAGAGGACGTGAATGGAAAAATTAATTGCGTCCAGGAAATATCTGACATTCTTGTACGTGTTGATTATTATTATTATTATTATTATTATTAAGACTCAGATAAGGTTTCCAGCGCAAAGATAATATGCTGAGAGATTTGTATAGGCGAATATGGAAGATTTATTGATACGTTACAGTGGACAATAGCAGAATATTTCAGACAACTAATGGCACTGATTGTACTGCACGAGTAATGACATTTTAATCGCAGGTTTGTATAATGATCGTACTAATTAGATAACAGCAGTAAGGAGGCAGGAAATGACTCAAGACCTGCCAAGTTATCTCGAGTGGAAGAGGCTCCTCCCTTCCACAAAACTATAGTATTTAATGATAAGACCTGCTGGAAAAAATTTAGAGTTGCTGTGTCCATCGAAACTATTTTTGTATGGTAAGTTTATTTATTAAGTATACTTAAAATTTTGGAAAGAAATTAAAACAAAGATTACCTCTCCTCCAGATGATGCTCGCTTGATTATCCCTTCTGAGGAGCGACTTGAGGTAGGTAAACAAAGCCAAGAATTCCTTTTTAATGTGTTATTCCTGTGAAAGTATAAGCGCTTTTAATGTATTTTTGCCATCTGTAGCTGGGAGTGGTACTTTTGATTAAATTTAGGGCATTAATTATGGGGAAAATAGGATATAAATGGAGATAATGGAGTTGGGGTGGGCGGGTCGGTCGCCGGGGCTTTTTATCATTGACAGATGATAACTTTAACCCTATCACCATTGGCATCCTGGTTACTAAACACCCACCTTATAATATACCAAGAGTTCCCAGGGGCTTCAATAATGTTTTGTATCTCCCAGTTGGCTAATTTTATGCTGTGACATAGAACTGGTGGAAGTGTTTATATATATATATATATCCCGGTCCTGGCCATATTTGAGTTAGGCATCTATTTATAGCATTCTTGGCACCTTACCACTACCCAGCGTCGTTGTGTATTAAGGTAAGTCTTTGAGAGTGCATTTTCCTGGCTAATATTCAGAAGCCACTACTGCTTTGAGAGTATTTTTGAGGTGTGTTGTATTGATATTACCATTTGCCAGTACTGTGCAGTTTTTCTACCCCCAATATTGCTTTCATACCGGTATATTGCTTTATAATTGCATTTTCTATATTACAGTACTTCTCAGGGTTGTTTATTAAAGGGTATATGTTAACGAAACAGGGGACCACGTCTTAATCTCAAATCAATCACACTTACCTGTGGACTTTTGGGGAGGTTTTATTAAGGTGTAAAGAAGATTTTAAAGTGAGAGCACAGTCCAACAATAAGGAGTCAAACAAATATGAACATAGACGAGATTAGATTTATGCTCAACTAATTTCCCGTACTATTATGGCCCACAGTCATCGAAATAAGGATTCACACTAATTTGAACATAGACGAGGTTAGATTAATGCCTTACTGATGTACAGTATTGTACCGGTATGGCACGATTGTGAATGTAAAGGAACACCAGTATTCTAATTGTCTTTTGTAAGTCAGATACCATAGGAAAAAAAAAAAAATCAAAGCCCGAAAGTACAATTAGAATCAACTCAAAGCTGCTGTGGAAGGGATATGCTTAGGGGGCAAGAAAAAACTTGCAAAAAAAGGTGGTTCCCTGTCTCGCAAACAATTACCCGTGAAGGTGAGTCTTTGAGAGCACATTTCCCCACCTCCAATATTGCTTTGGTATTTTATGCTGCCCAGTGATGGTGTTTTGCTGTTAATTTTTCAAAACAACATTGCCTCTTGTTGTTCAGGCTGGATTAGGATGTGATGGGTTAGGTTAGGTTTGCTAGAATGATATTTTTGGTTAGGTTGGGCTTTGCACTGCTCGTTTGTAGGCAGAACTGTGGTAATCATTAAGGAGACGTAGGGCCACCTCTTAAAAAAAAATATATATAAATACCTACCTCTGAATTGTTTAAATGACTCTTGTAAAGTTCAATAGAAGTGCATTTTTGAGTATGAAGAGGAGCTATCAGTAAGCGAGGAGAATGAGATTACACAATAGATAGGTTAGGTTAGAGTAAGTTTGGCAAGATTAGCATAAAATAGGTTAGGAAATATGATTGGGATAAGTTGCGAAAACTTAGGTTTAGATAAATAGGGACGATAACAATAAGTTTGTTCAAAATTGACATTCTGAGATGGCTTCCGTCTGTTTTTCCACACCACAAGATGGTGTCCGCTGCCTTTGGTGTTACAGACTGTAAACAACACTGCATTTAAAATGCTTTTCACTACTTGTAAAAAGAAATAAAAAGCATCAAAATTTGAAAACATAATCAGGAAATACTCAGAGAATCCCATAAAGAGGTAAGATAAGGAAAAAACACAAGAAAACTGCAAAATAAGGTGGTCCTATGTTTCCCTAAGGATTACCAAAACTGATTGACACATAACCTACCCATCCTAACCCAGAGGGGCAGTGTTGTACTGAATAATTACCATATGTGTATTATAAAATGTTCCAAATAATTACTTATGTACTGCATAATTACCTTTTTGTGTGTTAAGAAATATTCCCAATACAGTAATTATCTTTTATGGTGTGTAAAATGTGGTGTGGGTATAGCCATGCTGGTATTATTCGTGTTTTGACATCACACCAGTTTGACCTTATCTGGTGTTACTGTATTCAAGTTTGGTGTAATTATTTGGTGTTATTTCTGTTTCTTTGGTTGTTGGGTTTGACCCGATTTGGGATGTTGAGATACTGTGTCTGGGTACCTTAATTGTGACATAAGTTATACAGAATTATACTCCTAGTTTGTTCGAGGGGAAAAAATAAAATACTGTATGTGTTTGTGGGGTGAAGCAAAATGAGTTCCCAGTTTTTCCAGTGCCACTTCTGTCGCAAATAGATGTGGGGGTAATATTGTTTGAGGAATAACAGTTGCCCATTGCTTGTGATGCATACTGTACCTTATGTATGCTCTTATTGTTAGGTAAAGTTTTTTTTTTGGGGGGGGGGTCATTGAAATTGTGTCTCAAAAATGAGTCAGTTGCTGTGGAAATGGAAATAATATTCCAACATATGGTGTACAAAGAAATAGTGGATGAAATCTAGGTTTCGTCTAAGACCTGTGTGATCACAGTGAGAAATATACTAGCAAGTTGCACTGCTTGTTGCAATATTACTGATTTTCTTCATTGTATTAAGAAGCTCTGTGATAAGTGTTGATAATAAGTTTATTGACGCTTTTTGAGCGTAGGAGAAGTACCATGAGATGGTGTGGCTGTGTGGAGTAAGTGGAGAATGTGAGATTGACAGGGAGTGTTCATGTGGGCGAGGTGGAAGAGGGAGAGGGGGAACTGAAGATGAGGGGCAGGGATGGGGTGAAGAGGTATGTGAATAAGGGTGTTGAGTTGGGAGGGAGGGCAAAGTCTTTTCCAAATGAAAATTATATTCAGCCACAACTCTCACCCTCCACATCTGCCCATTTTCCTTTACTCTTGACTCCAAAATCTGCAACAGTAGTCCATTCAAAATTAGAATTAGAATTACAGGTGATCGAGGTAGAATAAGGGAGTATAGGTAGGTGTGGATGGCTGAGTGTAAATGGACTATAGTGAACCTGTGCTATATCAAATTAGTTGGCACATGAGGCTGACAGTATACTGGAATGTGTTTGCTCATTTTAACCGATATTTGGTAGGGTACTATATCAAACCCAGGTTCAGTATACACTAAATCTTGCTTAGTGGCTACCTAATGGAATTTTGTACATTCATTTGTCAGTTTTGTGTGGGTTTATAGTATCGTATCATTTATGAAGGCTCCGACATGCCTTCATGCGTCGGGCTTGGGTCACCTAATAGCGGCTTTCCTTGCTGCTCAGTCTCTGGCAGCCTTCCTGTTCAGTCCCTTATCCCTGAGGTCACAGTCTGTGATCTCATCTCAGATCTTTTTTGTTCTGCCTCTTGCAGTCTTACCTCCAGCATTCATACTTCTCACGTTCTGTCCCCAGTTGTCATCCTCCATCCTCCCTACATTCCCAAACCATCTTAACTTACCATTCTACATCACAGCACCAATACATTCTAGTCCTATCCATCCTCTCAATTCTTCATTCATAATTCTAGCCTCCCCAGGCCTTGCATTCAAGGATGCACTACGTACCGTATCCATCTTATCCGTCATTACTGTATGTTTGAGCCTACGAATATCCTCTTCCTCTGCTGCCCAGGTCTCACTGTCATACAGCATTACACTTCCAACACATGCCGCCTACAAAGATCCCTTAGCATGGGAGGAGAGCCCTCTCTGTGTCAGGAGAGGCAACAGCTCCCTTAACTTCCTCCAACCACTCCTTACCCTAGCCACAGAGCTACCTTAAATAAATCATAAATAATGGTCATGTAAGATGGAAGAAATTATTAGGTATAGTTTTCATTTTTGGTGAGTCACCTCAAATATCAGAAATTATATGTATAGTACTGTACTGTATATATTTTTGTTATTTATTCATATTCGTTCAAAAAAATATGGTAGTATGAAAACAGATTTCTGTACAGTACTGCACTTTGTAGAAATGTTATATTTTTTATGATACAGTTTGAATTGATGAGTTTGCAGTTTTGAACAGTCATGGTTATCTTAATGGCTTTCTCTAACTCACCTTGCCTAGCTAACCTGGTCTACCTATACTAACCCAACAGACTAAAACTAAGTAGTTTACTCTAACCTGACTAACCATGTCTACTTAAACTAACCTAGCAAACCTAACCTGACGTAACTCAAATTAACTAAGAGGCCTGACTGTCTGAAGGTGCAAAAATACCTTTTAATTGAAAAGACATTTCTACAAAATCACACTTAGTTGTTCGTAAAAGACTTTGCCACTCTAGTTGCATATGACAGGGCAGAATGGAAGGGATGATGGGAGGCTGTGGGGATGGGTCGTGTTTGAATAGGTTGATGTAGTGAAGTGGGGAGGGATTGTGAGTCCCTGAGCATACATCTTGAATTTGGCTCTCTGCTATTTTGTTTTTATTTTTTCTTGGAGGGAACAATCATGCGGGCTCCTGGCCTTTCGTTCCTTCTTCCTTGCATTTAAAAAAAAATATTTCATGGCCATTTTTTTTTTTTTTTTTTTTTTAGGCACCATTCTTTGCTAGTAAGTCATCGTTAAATGAAAGAAGACTTGCCAGTTAAAGTTTCATTTCTACGAGTGAAGTTAATTTCCCATTTTACCCTAGTTTATAGTAACAGCATTACGTAAAAAGCTTATTTTTTAATTTAAAGGTCATCCTTTACTTGTAGTGACGACTTCCTGTGTGATGTTGGTGGAGTTGTTGAGTGCAATATGAGACATCCTGAAGAATGATAATATTAGTATACAGTGTCATAGAGTGCAACCACAGGGATAAGGGACTGGTGCAACCACAGGGATAAGGGACTGAATAGAAAGGCTGCTGGAGATTGAGAACTGTGAAGAGCTGCCATTAGGTGACCAAGGCCAATGCAAGCAGGCATGTTGGAGCCTTTATAAATGAAAACGAAACAAACTCCCCATAGAATAACTGGCAAGGTGCCACATTGCAAACTTCGTAGTAGTTATCATAGCACTGTACCGTATGTCGTTTTTGGTTCGAGTAAACAGATGCCCAATTCTACATATTCTTATAGAGTTGAATATCATCCGAGAAAAAATTAATTTCTTATCACGGCTATGATTTTCTACATGATCACTATAATCTAAGCCCAAACATCCTCTTAAGGTAACCATATGGATTGTTTCTATAGAATCTAGCAGTACAGTGCACAGTGATAGCAGTACTAATTTAAATGAGTATTTGGCTCAAATTTGCCATATGTTTTGGAGTACAGTATCACTGTCTATTTATTTTTAGGATATGATACAGTAATACAATACTGTAACTTGATATGCAACATGGTATTGGTAAAGAATAACATGAAAAAAAAAAGCATTCTAGTTAGGTTGATCCCTTCATTCTGATGATGTGTTATTCTGTTTTGAGCTTACTGATGGTATTTTGAGATGGTTTTGTTCAGCTTAGGGGAGCATTACAGCATTGAACGGGTAAATGAAGCCTGTACCTAACCCCTCAGTTCAAACTGACCCTTCTTAGCTGAATTAGATTGGCTTATGATAGCAAGAATAAACAAGTTTGTCATCAGACTAGAGAGGTTGAGAGTTTGTCTTATCACATTACTGCAAATGAAGTACAGTAGTTTAGGTGAAAGAGCTGCTGTATAATACAGTATATTCACATTCATGTAAATTGTTTATTGGGGAGGTCACGGTTTTGGTCCAGTCAAAACTCTCTTCAGGTATGGGTTACAATAATTTCGGATTTTTTCCATTTCTTTCATGGGACGTCTCGTATATCTTGAATGGTACACTGTACTTAGTTTGTTTTTACCTGGTGGAAATTGGCCAGCTATAACTTGAGTGCTTTGTCTTGCTTGCATGAAATTTGATGAGCCTTTGCGTTGGGGTAGGAATTAGTCTCTTTGTTTGCTAGTTTAAGTGTTCAGTTTGAATTTACTTGGCCACCAGCTGAGCAGTTAGGTATATTTGTCAGGTTAGAGTAAGTACATTATGGTAATGTGTGTTAAGCTTCTGGTGGTTGTTAGGCCATGTGGAGAGGATGGAGAATGGGAGACTGAAGACCAGATGGAGGGCTGGAATGGAGGGATATATGCGGGAGGGTAATGTAAATTGAGCGGAGGGCAGCAAGTGGCAGAGGACAGGGAAACATGGAGGCAATTTGTTTGTGGCCACTACTTATGGGAATATGGCAGCTGGCGATAGATAGAGGGAGACAGATAGGCTTGGTGATAAAGTAGTTAGATTGCTTAAGTTGGAGTGAGGCTCTGTCATGTGCTTGAGAAAATGGATTTTTTTTTTCTTCTTTTCTATTTGCAAATTGAAATTGGGTTATGACAGGTGAGTTGCTTGTATGTTGGCAAACAGCATCATTGTACTTCAACAAATTAAAATCTTGAGTTACAAGAGGGAATTGTGGATCTGACCCTGGTAAACAGCGTCATTGTATAGTACGTCTTCCTGTAAATAAAAATTGGGTTATGATGGGTAGTTGATTGTACATTTGTGGATCTGAATCCTGATAAAGAGTGTTGTTGTATTTCTCGTAAATCAAAACTGGGTTATGGTAGGTTGTTTCTTGTGGGTTTGTGGATCCAAGCCATAGTGAACAGTGTCGTTTTAGCTACTTCTTCCTGCAGATCAAAATTAGAGGTATGACTAGGAGTTGATCATATGTTTGTGGATCTGAGCCTCGTAAACAGCTTCATTGTACAGGCAGACCCTGAGGTACGATACCCCTAGATGCGATACCCCGGCATAGAGATGGGGGTAGAAATACCATCCAACCCTGCCGAATGATGGCCAAACCCCAGTATAATGATTTGTTTATTTTTTTAAACTTAAATTTTGTCTTTAGGTTAATTTATAAACTGTTTTTAGACTTAACCCATCCAGTTCCGACCGATTTTTTACCCAACACACCCTCAGAACCCGATCGATTTCCAACTTTTATTTTTTGGGGGGCTCAAACCTCCACTTCTGGTGAGAAACATTGAAAATTCATAGAGAAATCTCCCTCCTGAGCTTATAACAGGTGTCAGTCAGCCTTACGTTTTCCTTCTTTCTCAGGGTACCTGGCTAAAGAAAACAAACTATGGAAGGTTTAACTAGTTCAAGCCACTTTAAATAACGTATTTATTTATTTATTTGGTACTAATTTATGTGCAGTATGTCTATATTGGTTTTCACACAATAATATAGGCGATAAAAGCATTGTTCACTCACGCAAAACCCCAGCATATGGCACCTTCCTTTACGACATTACCACCTCATCACTTCTGCTTGTTTCTCCCTCTAGCTTCTTTGTTTCTTTGTCCTCCACCTCAGGAATCACTTTCACCGTGAATTTCGACATTGGAAAGACCTTGGGGCAACATATCTTTACTGGCCAGGTTACTGCTAACAGGTGAATTGCCGAGTGTGGGGGGGAGGGAGGTCAGGTGGGGCCAGGGAGTATCCCTGCTTGACATCCTACCAAAAATCACCTGCGAATCTTGAAAAATATGCAAACGCCGGGCCTTGCAACTGACTGATGTATGATGCACATCGGTGGGTCTGTCCGCAGAAAAAAGTAGTGACGTTCATCGTACGTCGGTGGGACTCGGCAGGTTAAGGTTTAATGTGTTTTTGTTATAGGTGGAGTGAACATTGTCATTTTGGGGTAAAGTTTACTAAGTTTGATTTTTTCCACTTATTTTTCTTGATTTTTACTTTTTATTTTTGTGTTTAGGTGAGTAATAAACTGCTTTTAGGTTTAGTTTAGCGTGTTTTAAAGATACTTGAGGGTTTAGGTGAGCAAGAAACTTGTTTTTAGACTCATTTGAGTGGGTTTAAGACTTGGTTGGGGGGGAAATCCAAGGCTCAAAAATGCATCCCTTAACTTTACATGTTAAATCTAACCCGATATATGATACCCTGCCTAGCGATGGGTACAGTATTTACTTAACCAATTGCCTGTATGTATGTCTTACCTGCAAATCAAATTCGAGTTATGACTGGGAGGTGAATGTAACTCTGTGGATCTCAGCATTGTAAACAGTATCATTGTACTGTCAAAGAAACAACCATCTTGCCAGTTATGCCTAAAAAAAACCTATAACTGGAGAAATACAATGAAAACCCTATACTGTATCTATTAATGCTTGCATGAGATAGTTTGATTTTCATGCTATGTATTCATCATAGTTTAGAAAGATGCTTATGTCTGCCTCTGTACAATACTTTTTTCTGCAAATCAGAATCGAGTTAGGACTGGGGGGTGATTGTAAGTTTGTTTGTGGATCCAAGCCCTGATAAAATTATCATTGTACATCTTCCTGCAAATTAAGATGTGAGATATGACGGAGTTGATGGTATGTTTGTGAATCCAAGCCCTCTGAAATAAGCATCATTGTACGTCTTCCTGCAAGTTAAAATGTGATATACGACGGAGTTGATGGTACGTTTGTGAATCCGATCCCCCTTAAAAAAGCATTGTACATCTAACTGCAAATTAAAATGTGAGATATGACGGAGTTGACGGTACGTTTGTGAATCTGAGCCCTCTCAAAAGCATCATTGTACGTCTTCCTGCAAATGGAAATCTGAGGTACGAGAGAGAGTTGAAAATTTTGTGAATACGAGCTGTAGTAGAAGGATTAATGCACTTTTTCCTGCATATTATAATCTGAGTGACATGGAGTTGGTAATATGTTTTAGGTCCGGGAGTGAACAGCGTCATCATGCCAAAGGGTTACTGGAACTTATTTTTTATACCTGTACTGCCAGGGTCTGTTAAGCTGAATAAAATAATTTGGTGATACTATGAATAAAGTTACATATCATACTGAAGAAATTAAGATGGTATTTGCAGTTCTTAAGCTGTTCAATGTCATGATTTTTTTTTTTTTTTAAATTCTTATGACAGATCTGTTCGTCTTAGAGACATCAGGTTGTGAAGGAGGATTAATGGAGACAGTTTTTAATCCATTTACTAAAAATTCTCTCCAGTGCGTAACAAAATCATCTGAAAATAGCAAAAGTAAATCTAAATGCGTCAGAGGAGGTTAATGGAGACAAGTTTTTAATCTGGTTACTATGTATAATCACAGAGCTTAACAAAATTGGCAGTAGCAAGAATAAATAAAAAAAATACATTACAGGATGCAAGGAGTTAACTTTCTATTATAATTTCTCACAGCCGAACTCATCATCTGGCATCCTTGAATAACAGGCTTGGAGAGGGTTTAGGATTGCGATTTAAGAGTTGAGAGGAAGGATGGGCCTTGAATGAATTTAGTATTGTGATCAGAAAGGGTAGATTGAGATAGTTTGGGCATGTGGAGAGGATGCAATATGACAGCTGGGTGCGTAGGGTGAGATGTGAACGTTGAGGGCGGAGTTGTGAGAGGCAGACCAAAAAAAAGGTGGAGGATGAGCTCATACAGTGTGGCCTCAGGGATAAGGGACTGAATAGGGAGGCTGCTAGAGACTGAGTAGCGTGGAGAGCCGCAATTAGGTGACCAAGGCCAACATATGTGAACCTGTTGGAGCCTTTTATAAGCCTGATGAAACGTGGCAAGTAAACATATTGTCAATGGCTTTTGGAGATTTTGGAGCACCCTTTTTGTAGCGATTTATTTTCCACACTCCAACTCAGTGAACTCTTGTATGTTATTCATGCCAACTGTGTTGATGTTGAAATTATAATACACAGACACACAGGAGAATGTTGTGTACACGCATCCCTCGTTTTTTTTTTTTAATGAATGAAATGCCCAAGTACACTCGTTTTAGTTGAAAAGAGAGAGAGAGAGAGAGAGAGAGAGAGAGAGAGAGAGAGAGAGAGGAGTTTTCAGTAGGCTTTGAGGTTGGCATTCGAGTATGAAAGAACGAATTTAGTGAGTGAATTAAGGCTGAAGATGTGGTCAAGGAGAGGATAAGGGTATGAATGGGACCGGTGAGGGAGGGAGAGAGAGAAGGCAGGAAAACCTTGATATGTGAACTCGTTAAAGCACTGAGATTCGAAGGGGAGGCTGAGTGACTGGCCATCCTCACTGCCACTGTAATTGGAGAGAGAGAGAGAGAGAGAGAGAGAGAGAGAGTCATTAGTTCAGAAAGCGGGAATGGAGGACATAGGTTGAAGATCAAGGCAGACAGACAGACAGGCATGTAGAGAGATGTAGATAGGCAGACAGGCAAGCAAGCAGTGAAATGTAGATAGATTAACAGGCAGGCAGGCAGACGGGAAGGTAGGGAAGTAGTAGCGTGAATGAATGTTGGGTTTACAAGTACATAAGCAGGGAGATGTAGATACAGATAGATAGGAGGCAGGAAGCATTAGGCAGGCAGGCAGACAGCAGCAGCAGGAGGAGGAGCAGGCAGGCATGCATGCAGGAAGAAAGGCAGGCAGGCCGGCAGGCAGGCTGGGAGATGGTGGTTGGTAGGAACGAAGCAGTAGAGAGGCAAGCAGGCAGGAAGATAGGCAGGTGGGAAGGTAAATAAGCAGACAGTCAAACATCTCGGCAGAGGGGGGGGGGAAGAAGGGGCAAGGAGAGAGGGGAGGAGAAGGGGTAGGCAGAGACGGAGGAGTTGGGGTAGGGAGATGAGGGCGGCAGGAAGGGGTTGCGATTTGGCAGGGGTGTGAGGTACTGAGAGGAAGGGTAAGTTTTTGTGGCTGGAGGTTGGGTGGGGGGTTGGATTGGGGTAGGTGTGAAGAATAGGGTGGGGGTGGGGTGTTGGATAGAGATAGGGGTGGACGTAGTGGGTGGAGGTGGTTGGATAGGGGTTGAGTTGGATGGTTGGATAGGGGATGAGTTGGATGGTTGGATTGGTGTATGGGTGGCTGAATAGGGGTCGGGTTGGATGGTTGCATATGTGTATGGGTGGTTGGATAGGGGCTAGGGTAAGGGGGTCAAATAGAGGTAGGGATGGGAGATAGGATGGGGTCTTGGGTAGGTGTAGGTGTAGAGAAAGTTGTTAGGGCAAGGGTTAAGTCAGGTGAGTGTAGGACAAGATAGGGTGTAGGTAGATTGAATAGGTGGAAGTGAAAGGGAGTAGAGGTAGGGTAGGGTGAGGAAGAGGGTGTGGGGAAAGATAGGATGTGTGTGGAGAGACAGGACAGGTGGAAGTGTAAGGGAGCAAGGTAGGGTGTGAGGCAGGGTAAGGATATGAGGTAGACAAGGTAAGGGGGGTGAGGCAGGGTAGGATGAGGGTGTTGGGGTGGGGGGCAAGATGGAGAAGGTATGTGTGTAGAACAGGTTTAGATGCGGAGTTTTTCATACGAGATAAAACCCAAGCTTTTCCCTTCCAAATAAAGCTGAACGAGAGAAAACCAACAAGATTCGCTCATTGAGATGCCTGGACACACTGCATTTAAAACGAGGCCATAGGCAGTGGGAGAAACTAGGATGAAGATGTTTAGAGTTGAGCGTTTGTGTATGTGAATTGAGAATACCTGGTAACTTATGCATTAGGGCTGATATAAAACCAGTGAAAGTGTGTGCTGCGTGTCTGCCGTGATGGGGAAGAAATGAAAGCAGTGAGATGAGAATAGCATAGTATAGTTCTCTCACGTTAACCGGGCTCCGAATTATTTCCTTATGCAGAAAAGGGCAATGATACAGCTCTACATCCAATTCACCCCACTTCTTTGTGACTAGCACCATTCTCGTGTTAATTTACCGCCTCAACTCTCCATTCAAGACGGAGGGATGGCAATTTTAGGTCAGGTTTGAGTAAAAAGAATATTGCAGTGTGAAAAGAGGGATGCAACACTGCCGCGTAGAGAGCAACCCGATTTACGATCACATTATTATTGTTACTACCGGGTATTGTTATTCCCACCACCACCACTACCACCGGGTGTTATTATTGCCACCACCACCACTACCACCGGGTATTATTATTGCCACCACCACCACTACCACCGGGTGTTATTATTGCCACCACCACCACTACCACCGGGTATTATTATTACCACCGGGTATTGTTATTCCCACCACCACCACCACTACCACCGGGTATTGTTATTCCCACCACCACCACTACCACCGGGTATTGTTATTGCCACCACTACCACCGGGTATTATTATTGCCACCACCACCACTACCACCGGGTATTATTATTGCCACCACCACCACCACCACCACTGCTACCAGTAAAACGCCTTTCTCGGCAAGGTACGAGCGAGGCCATTTAAATCGGAGAGCATTGAAATGTGGCCTTACACCTCGAGGATGCCTAGAGTATATTGATGGCTATCTACCTACCAAGTTTCATGCCTTTACGACAAACGGTCTGACCTGTGGCCCTCGTTGGGAGATTTTCGACACGCTGCACTTGGCGCGTGTAAAGTGCCACGTGCCCTGCCTGGGTGTGATGAAGCCTGTCAGAAACAAATCTTAAAGACTTGGGCTGTTATATGGTGCAAACCACGCAGTGATCGGCTCTGTGGCTGCCGAGGTATAAGCTTCTCAAAAGGGTTACGATCGGGCCGGGCCGGGTCGGGCCGCTCATATGTGAGAAAATTCCACTACTTGAGAGACTCGCAAGGGCTTCACCCTCGCTTGTACTGTATTATTATTATTATCATTATTATTATTATTACTGTCATTGTAGGGTCCTAGTAGCATCTGACAGTTTGGTGACGGTGTAAAGGGACTTGTAACCGAACTAATGAGGGTAGATTCCAACCTTCTTTAAACTCTCAGTTAATTAAGGAAAGCCTCATTAAGGCTGGCACAGTTTCAAGGAACTGTTAAGGAACTTTTGATCGTAGCTATGTTGTACTTTTTAAAAATTAATATTCGCTGCTAATGACTTTATTCTGGTCCTGGGAGAGCTAACTGAAGGCGGATAGAGGCTGATTTAAATCTTTATCTGTGTTCATCTTATGTGTGTGTGTTTACTTCTGTCTATCCGTCTATCTGTCTATCTGTCTGTCTATCGGTTTCCCGCTTGTTTTATGCGTCCTACCTCCAGACGATTTTATTCAGCTTAGAAGGCAATACTCTCTCTCTCTCTCTCTCTCTCTCTCTCTCTCTCTTTCTCTCTCTCTCTCTCTCTTTTTCTTCTCTACTCTACCCTCATTACCTCCACCTGCCAGCCAAGAATGTCACTTTTTTTATTCTATTTTTTAAAAAAATTTAAAGCGTTGTTGCCATGGTTATGGAAATGTCTGCCAGGAAATACACGTTGATCTCAGTAATAAAATAAATAGTAATAATAACAACAGTAATAATAATAGTTAATTTCTAGAACACCGCAGAGTTGTCCAAGGATAATATAAAAACGTCCTGCAGTCACTGCCTACTATAAGTCGAGCCATAAAGGGACCCTGAGGTCAAGGTCACTGATCTTGTGCATGTCAGCTTAGGTCATCACAGTCTGTAAGTCCACCAGGCTTGGCGTCTCTCGCTTTATTCTTTCATAGCTTTATTCTTTCATGTTAAATCAGGTGTCTTGTCTGTCTTCCGGAGTACAGAAGTTTGGACCAAGGGTGATCTCAGTGAATAATGATGCGATCTGGACTGTATTATGCACTGCTCTCGGGCCAAGTCCCAGGTATATGCCATCAAAATTTCAGCCCTCTGACTGTAGTGGTTCTCGAGCTTTAGGGACACTTTTTTTTTTCCTTTTTTTTTTCCCCTGATCCTATCCGAGTTCCGGTAGTCGGATCAGGATGATATTTGGTCAGATGCAGCGGCCAACCACCACTGTAATGTGGCGAAGAATGGAGGCTGTAGCTCAAACGGTATGCCAGTGTCTGCGATTTGATCTTCCCTAGAGCAATACTAATACTGATAAAAACAAGAAAATTTCCTACATTTGATGTGGGCAGTTGTAATGATCCAGTGCTTCCTACTTAACGCCATCACTTGCGAGGGCGCCATTTTTAGTTTGTTTTTGCCACTACCAGATGATTTGATTCAGCTTAGGAATGTCTTTGAACCACGATATAGTGTTGAAGTTAGTGATTGGGCCAGTTCCGTCCGGTGAAAGCCAGTTGTGTGGCTGTAGACAGGGAGGCGGCAGGAGATAGGCAAGGCGGGAGTGGGACAGGTTTGGGCAAATTATGAGGTAGGCAGAGAGGCAGCCAGGCAGGTTGACCCTCTCGTGGTGACGATGATACTACAGTACTACCACTACTACTACTACTGCCATAATAATACCAGGTAATAATAATAATAATAATAATAATAATAATAATAAATATTAGTGTAAATACAATAGGAGTCTAGATAGAGAGGTGGGGGAATGTGAGCTAGGAGGTAGGAGTGGGGAGAGGAGGGATTGGGAGGAGAGGTGGAGGCAGAGGGGTGAATGGGAAGGGAGGGGGAAGGGCAAGAAAAGGGTCAGAGGGGGAAACAGGCATATGATGAGAAAGCAAGGAGTGGTTAGGGGATGGAGGGGAAGGGGGAGCAGTATGGGGGTAAGGAGGGAGGGGGAGGGGTAGGGGGAGCAGTATGGGGGAAAGGAAGGAGGGGGAGGGGGAGTGATATGGTGAAAAGAAGGGAATGAGTTTTATTGACGAGAGAGAGAGAGAGAGAGAGTTGAGTGACGTGGAGGGAGGGAGGGAGATAGGAGGAGGAGGAGAGGTAATATGAAGGTAGGTTTGAGAGGGAGGGATTTTGATAGGCGGGAGGGAGGGCTTAGGAAGGAATGTGTGAATGAAGGAGGGAGAGGGGAGGGTAGGAAGGAAGGGATGGATTGGAGAGAAAATGGTGGAGAAGGAAAGGGAGGGGAGGAGAGGAGAAGAGAAGAGCTTACGGAGGAATGCGTGGAGGAGGAGAGAGTAAGAAGGATGTAGAGAAGAGGAGGAAGGAGGGAGGGAAGGGCGAAGGAAGAAAATGCAAAGGGTCGTGAAGGAGAGAGAGAGAGAGAAGTGGTAGGAAGAGAAGGGAGAGGATAGGTTTATGAGAGAGGAGGAGGGGCGAAGGAAGGAGAGAAAAGTGGAGAGAAGGAGGGAGAGGGAGAGGGAGAGGGGCCAGGCTGGAGTAAATATAGCGATGGTGTTCCTCCCTCCTCCCCGAACCTTCCCTCCCTCATTCTCACCTCTCGCTGCCTCCATCCCTCTCCCTACTCCCCCTCCCCCCCTCCATCTCACCTCTCTCCCTCTCTCACCCTCACCTCGGCTTGCTCAACAACCACCACCGCCATTACCCCCACACTACCATACCTCCATACCACCACACTACCACACTACCATACCTCCACACTACCACACTACCATACCTCCACACTATCACACTACCATACCTCCACACTACCATACCACCATACCTCCACACTACCATACCACCGCACTACCATACCACCATACCACCACCCTACCATACTAACAAAACCATACCACCACACTACCACACCACCATACCACCACTTGGAATAAGTCTTTTTGGTTACTAGTCAGATCAGCCCTCCACTCTGGCTTCAGTTGGCTTCCAGTAGAACTATTTTCAGATCAGTTTGGAGAGTAGTAGACTTGTAACCAAGAAGATTTATTCAGGTTTTGAGTGGAACCATCGGATAAAAACAAACATAAGTATCATGTTTTGGCCACTTTTGTGCTCCTGCGACGGAAGAAGAGTGAACTGTGGCTGGCTGGTTGCGTAGAGTTTTACACACACACACACACACACACACACACACACACACACACACACAC
>JAGKTI010016151.1:0-19693 GCA_018397915.1 Birgus latro
GGAAAACTTGCACAGAAAGGCATCATATGTGGCATGGTGACTGACGGTCGTCTGAGGAACAAGAGAATGACTTCAAGTTGAAAAAATCAACTCAAACATTTTTGATCACGTTTTGACCAAACTTGGTGGAAGGGTTGACCAGGTAAAGGTGAAGTGATTCAGTTTTGAGAAAAGTTAAGTGTGACGGGGAAAGGTCAAAGTTTCGGCCTTTTAACCGAAGTAGCTTTGATTCTGTTTGGATCAGATTTAATGGCGTGGATTAAGGTTGGCCGAGGATGAATTTACTCCAGTTTCAGAACAATTAGTCGAAGCTCTAGGCCACAGGGTAAGGACAACCAACACTTCCGTTCCAATTTCCCACATCCCACACTCGATTTTGAAAACAGTGAGTCAAAGATTAGAAGCGGGAAAGGTGCTTCAGTTCATCGCATCTACATGATTATTTTTCAAAATTTTTTCATTACCATACACCATAACCACAGGTGCCCTCTGATCGTGTGGGCAGACCTTTGGACTGACTATGTGGCACGGATGTTGCTCTTCCTGAGTGCTTCTTATAATTAAACAATATTTTTATCCATAGAGAAAGATGTATGCAGCACATTTATAAAATTTCGTAAATAAGTCAGCAAATCTTGAGGAAAATATTTCTTAAAAAGGCAACCTAGCAACCACACAAAAAACAAGTTAGGTAATATAGTTATCACGTTTTAGAAGAAGATGATACCTTCTAGACAGCTAACAATGGAAGTACAAAGGAAATACAACTATCATTCCGGTACTTATGCAGATAAATATTCAAGCCTCCATCCATAATGTAATACCACAGACATGCACGCAGGTTATTCATGTAAACAGACTAGGTATAAGAAGACAACCCCATTTTCAAGAATAATTATACAGGCACTGTACATTCACATACATACATACATATGCATAGAATCACATACATACAGACCTGTAACAGATT
The DNA here is from genome assembly GCA_018397915.1 of Birgus latro. Classification (NCBI taxonomy): domain Eukaryota; kingdom Metazoa; phylum Arthropoda; class Malacostraca; order Decapoda; family Coenobitidae; genus Birgus; species Birgus latro. Next base: position 971 of record JAGKTI010016151.1, read on the forward strand.
ATCACCACTATCAATACACATTTTAGAGAGAGAGAGAGAGAGAGAGAGGGAGAGAGAGAGAGAGAGAGTAGACTGTAGCACCAATCGAGCATGGCAGTATCCCAAGGTGGATGGAAAGTTGATGACAGGGAGAGCTGGAGCTCCCGTTTCATCAGCCCTCGGGACTAGTTCCAGACCATCCCCCTTTGCTGAACTTTTTCAGTGTTTCAGTAACACATAGAGTAGGCCAGCATGCTCTCCAATACAAGTTTCTCTATCAACACCAGACTAAATGCACATTACACACAACACTTCCTTTTCAAAACGAAAAATGAAAAATGGCGTCTAATAACCAAGCCTCGGTGTCTCCAGGGGGAGGAAAGACCATAAATGCCCCCACCATCCACCCCTTTCCCGGTGACGACTCAACGAGCTGCCTGGAGCCACTGTCTGACTCACTTCTTATTCATTTCTGCACATTCGCTGTTTTTCCACTAACTTTCTCTCTGTTGAGCACCACCTCTCCTCCTCTAAACCTCACTTTCTCTTCTTAACTGAGACTCAGCTGTCTGAGGCAACTGATAACAAAGCCTTTTCTGTATCCTCCTACTTACCCTATACTCATTTCGAAGCCAAAGGTCGCTGTTGTGTATATGTTTGCAACGACTTATCTTGCTCTCTTGTTCCTGAACTTGATTCTTTCGAATTCTCTACTCTCTGGCTTCGACTTTCCTGTCATTCTCTTACTAAATATATCTGTGCTGTTTACTTATCCCCTAATACTACTGACTATGAAAATTTCTTCGACTATCTCACTTCTATGATGGAACACATCCTATCAGTTTTTCCTTTTTCTGAACTCTCCATTCTAGGAGATTTCAATGTTCACCACCATCTTTGGCTCTCCTCTCCTTTCACTGATCCACCTGGTGAACAAGCTTACATCTTTTCTATCCTTAATGGCCTAGAGCAGCTTGTATAGCACCCTACCCGTATCCCTGACTGTCTTGTAGAGAGTTCCAAAATACTTGACCTCTACCTTACAACTAATGCTTCTGCATATACTGTTAATCTTTCCTCTCTGTTGGGCTCCTCCAATCGCAAACATATTACCTTAATCTCTCCTATCGCTCAGGTATGGCCTATGGACCCTCCAAAGGAACTTCGGTTGTGGCACTTTGGAACAGCTGATTGGGATGGCCTCAGGTAGTACTTCTTTGATTTTCATTAGAATGTTTATTGCTTCTATGGCCGGGAGCCACCTGAGTGTGCCTTGCGCATTACGGAGGTTATTCTCTCGGGCATGGAAGCATACATTCCTTTCTCATATCCTTTGACTAATATAAGAAAGCCTTGGTTTAATCACGCTTGTTGTAATGCTGTCCACAACAAGGAGAAAGCCTATAAAAGGTACTAGAGCCAACCCATCCCTGAACCAAATCTTTTCTTATGTTTCTGCCCGGAATCATGCCAAGTCTGTTCTTTGCTCTGCTAAAAATAATTTCATCCCTACTAAATGCTCTCAACTCTTCAACTCGAATTCTTCCGGCTCCTTCTGGCAACTGGCCAAAAATCTTTCTAACAACTTTACCTCATCATCCTTCCCTCCTCTTTTCTACTCTGATGGCTCTGTAGCTATTTTTCTACCGATAAAGTAGATCTCTTCGCTCAGACATTCTCCTCCAATTCCACCTTAGATTATTCCAGTGCTGTTCCTCCATCACTTCCTCCCCTCTGACTTCTTCATGGCTGACGTTAAAATTTCTTCAGCTGATGTATTTTCTGCCATCACTGGCCTCAATACTAACAAGGCATATGGGCCTGATGGAGTCCCTCCTGTTGTCCTCAAGATCTGTGCTTCTGTGCTTACACTCTGCCTAATTAAAGTCTTTCACCTATGTCTATCATCTTGTTCCTTTCCTTCTTGCTCGAAGTTTGCTCTCATTCAGCCAGTCCCAAAGAAGGGTGGCCATTCCCAACTCTCTAACTATCGCCCAGTTGCTTTAGCTTCGTGTCTCAAAAGTTTTCGAGTCTATTCTGAACAGAAAAATTATAAAGCATCTTTCGTATCATAACCTTCTTTCTGATCGTCAGTAAGGGTTTCATCAAGGGGCGCTCCACTGGCGATCTTCTCACCTGCCTTTCAGACTCCTGGTCATCCTCCTTTCGGGACTTTGGCGAAAGCTTTGCAATTGTACTTGACATCTCAAAGGCTTTCGATCGAGTCTGGCATAAATCTTTAATTTTCAAACTGCCCTCTTACGGTTTCCATCCTTCTATCTGTGCCTTCATCTCTAGCTTCCTTTCTGGTCGTTCTGTAGCCGCTGTTGTAGACGGCCATCGTTCTTCTCCTAGATCTATCAACAGTGGTGTTCCTCAGGGCTCTGTCCTATCATCAACTCCCTTCCTTTTATTTATCAATGACCTTCTAAGCTGTACATCTAACCCTGTCCACTCATACGCTGGTGATTCCACCCTTCACCTTTCCATTCGATTCCCGCAACATCCATCTCAGCAGTTACTTCAACAAACAAGGGATGAGGTTATGGCACACCTAATGTCTGACTTGGGTGGTATCTCTGACTGGGGTAAAAATAATCTTGTTTTTTAATGCATCAAAGACTCAGTTCTTACACTTATCAATCCGAATCACGTGCATAATCCTTAACCCGCCCAGTCCCGAGCGATCTTTTACGAAACACACCCTCAGAACCCGACCGATTTTCAACTTTTTTGGGGGGAAGGGCTCAAACCTCCGCTTTTGGTGAGAAACATCGAAAATTCATAGAGAAATTGCCCTCCTAAGCTTAAAAATGTTGATACAGGTGTCATTCAGCCTTACGTTTTCCATCTTTTTCAGGGTTCCTGGCTAAAGAAAACGAACTATGGAAGGGTTAACTAATTCAAGCCACTAAATTTACGTATTTATTTATTTATTTGGTACGAATTTATGTGTAGTACAAGTCTATATTGGTTTTCACACAATAATATAGGCGATAAAAGCATTGTTCACTCACCCAAATCCCCAGCATATGGCACCTTCCTTTACGACATTACCACCTCATCACTTCTGTTTGTTTCTACCTCTAGCTTCTTCGTTTCTTTGTCCTCCACCTCAGGAATCACTTTCACCGTGAATTTCGTCATTGGAGGGACCGTGGGGCAACATATCTTTACTGGCCAGGTTACTGCTAACAGGTGAATTGCCCAGTATGGGAGGAAGGGGGAGGGGGGTCAGGTGGGGCCAGGCAGTATCCCCACTTGACAGCAGATAGAGGAAGGTCTCCCACCTATACTTACCAAAAATCACCCGCGAATGTTGAAAAATGTGCACACGATGGGCCTTGCAATTGAGTGACGTATGATGCACGTAAGTGGGTCTGTCCTCGGAAGAAAGTAGTGACGTACATCGTACGTCGATGGGGCTCGGCGGGTTAAACATACTTAGGGTTTCATTCTCTCGGGAATTACCTTGATAAGATCGTAATCTCTTTTAAAACCTGCTTCGAAGAGATTAGGTGTGCTAAGCCGACTCCGTACCTTCTTTACCCCTACGCAGCTGTTGACTTTATACACGGGTTTTATTCGCCCCTGTGTAGAGTACAATTCTCATGTGTGAGGAGGCTTCCCACATACAGCTCATCTCAACAGGGTGGAGTCAAATGCTTTTCATCTCATTAACTCTCCTCCTCTCACTGACTCCTTTCAACCTCTGCCTCTTCGCCGCACTGTTGCATCTTTATCTCTTTTCTATCGCTACTCCAATAGTCACTGCTCTTCTGAACTGTCTGCTTGCATCCCTCCACCTATACGACGGGCACACAGCACCCATCTAGCAACAAACTCTCATCGCTTTTCTGTCCAACTCTCTAATGCAAGAGTTAACCATTACTTGCATCCTTCATTTATGCAACAGATCAACTCTGGAACTGTCTCCCTCTGTCTGTATTTCCTACTTCCTATGATCTCCAGTATTTCAAATGCAGTATTGCCCAGGCATCTCGAAATGAATTTGGCTCTCTTTTGCATTTTTTTTTCTTGGAAGGAATGGTTTGCAGGCTCTTAGCCTTTGGTTCCTTCTTCCTTGCATAAAAAAAAAAAAAAATGGCAAGCTGCTGATGAAACCCCTGCATAAGATGGTGGTACTGACGCGGAGGGGTACAGTCCGCAGTGCTGATATCACTTTCTCTAACGGTTCGTATGCTTTAACATAGCAGCAGATGGTCATGGTGAATACGGAGGGGAGGTACAGCAGCAGATGGTCATGGCGCCTCCACGTCCATACGAACTGCATGTGTACACCTCAGGGCTCCAAGACACATTTGCCGGCATTTATTCTGTAACACATCCAACCTCCTCAAAGTGGCATCAGATGTGGCCCATACACCAGTGAGCCATAGTTCACCCTAGATCTGATAAGAGACTTATAAACCATTAATACAGATTTTCTGTTGGCTTCCCAAGTAGTACCCACTAGGTACTTATGGATATGTAATGGTTTATCACAATGAGCAATTAAATTATTAACATGATATGTAAAGTTTAATCGGCAGTCGAAATGTAAGTCCAAAAATCTTACAGAATTTTGAAAAGGTGCCAGCTGATTATCCAAAGTCAGATCGGGTCAGGGACATTATGACTTGTAAAATCTCCAGCAGCACACTTAGGGACGGAAAACTTAATTACCCACTGCAAAGCCCATTGGTGGATGGAATCAAGGGCTGTTTGAATCCATTCAGCAGAAAATTTTGCATTATGGGAAGAGTGCCATATTACACAATCATCAGCGCAGAGTGAGTATTTAAGATTCCTTGGGATGGGAGCTGACAGAATACCATTTATCACAGTACTAAATAAAGTGGGACTCAACACACTTCCCTGAGGCACCCCCTTTTCTTCTATAAGTATATCCGATGTTACATTATGGGGCAGTTTGACAGAGAAAGTTCTGTCCCCCAAATAACTCAGAATATAGGCAAATTACCTCTTAAACCAGAAACATAAAGCTTCCTTAGTATAACGTATCGCCACGCCATGTCATAGCCTTTGTGGATATACAAGGACACCCCTATCATGAATTCTTTATTGCCAAATGCCTCCGAAATACAATACTCCAAATTCATTAAATGATCTAGTGTACTTCTGTATTTACGGAAGCCGCACTGTCAATCATTTAACAAATTCTTCGACTCTAAAACAAAAGAAGCCTTTTATTAACCATTCATTCCACTACCTTACATAGACAAGAAGTCAACACAATAGAATTAAATGAAGTGGGATTCATAAGACGACCAGCCTGTTTGGGTATGGGTATGACGTGTACAAAGTGCCAGAGTCTGGGAACGTTTGGGACACCCAAACCTAATTGCACAATGCTAACAACTTAATCATGTTATTCTGATTAAGATGCTGGATCATACCATACATGATGGTATCTGATTCGGGACTGGTATCTTCACAGTATTTCAGGGCACGGAGAAGTTCATCCATCACAATCTCTTGGTTGTATAGGGAGTTTACGTCTTCTGTGGCAGAGTCTACTACTCATAGCTCAGCTGTGTGTTTATGGTCTTGGAAATGCTGGTCGTAGTTGACCGGGCTACTTGCATGGGACGACTCCTGGCGACGATGTCAGCTACATCCACGGAATCGTCATAGATGTTGTTATCCACCTGTACAGCAGTCACAGGAATATGAGGGCATTTATTATTTAGTATTTTAATGGTGAATCAGACTTTACTGAGTGGTGTAAAATGATTCACCGGGGACACAAAGGACCACCAGGAGTCATGTGTAGCCCTTGTAATTATTTTTCTTGCCTCAGCCCTTGTTGGCTGTTAAAAAGCCTGTATCTTCTATTGCATTTCCTTGATGCTGTCAGCAATCCAGTGTCCACCAACGATATCTATGCTTCACATGAATTGGAGAAGTCCTCGGAATAGCAGCCTCAGCTGTGTAATATGGAATTAGATAAATTTTGGGCTTTTACATCTATGGTCTCCCCAGATATAACTAAATCGGAGATCCTTGAGAAGGATTCCCAATCTGCTTTCATAAAGATAAATTTGGTATTGGAGAATTCGAAAGAACGTTGTGTTTATAAGAAAGAGAGATGGGTAAATGATCATAAAGGTCCCAAGAGAAATCCTAATGTATACCTGGAGAGGACAAAGACAAGTCAATAGCCGAAAAGTTACCACTACGATCATCTACACGAGTTGCTCTACCATCGTACAGAAGACAGAGGCTGGACTGTAGTACTGAGTCAGCTACTTGCTCTCCATGACCATCAGTCTTCAAGCTACCCCACTGATAGTGATGGATGTTAAAATTGCCCAACACTAACTTATTTCCAGGAAGATGGCCAAAAGTGAATTTAATGCATCACTGTCAATGGGCCATGTAGAGGACAGTAATGAGAGAAGATGGACAGGTACATCTTATCAAACTTTATTCTGCATGTGACATTTCCATAGTTCAATTTAGAACCACTTCTGTTTGTGGGTGTGATTATTGTATGCATATGGCAACTGTGCGGCCGTCATATTTAGAGTGGTAATGTTTGAACTGTGGAGGATCAGAGTGATCCACCAAGCGTGTCTCCCGTAAACAAATTTCGTCTGCCCCGTGTATAGATAGCAAAACGCTATATTGTATAATCTATATTCAAGAGTCCTGCAATTCCACTGTGTCAGGGGGAAAATGAAAATATAATTCTATATAAGTGAATGTAAGCCAGATGTCACGAGGGAAATGAGAATATGTCTAATATGTCTATGGACAATGGTAATAACTGTCTAGTCGACTGACACAAAAGAATCGACTCGTGAAATCAAGTAGCGATTTCACTTTATGCTGGCTTACTTCGCCAATTCTCTAGAGACGAGAATTTTATAAACTTTCTCAACAGTACACAGCAGAGACTAAACGCTCAAGAAGGCTGTATTACTGTACTGTTGGCCTCTGAGAAAGTTAGCTCCCCCTTAGACAATCAGTGATTAATAATAATAATAATAAACAGGATCTTGGCTGAGCTGGACTCCTATCTGGCATAACAGATTTAAGAATTAATACAAGGAGCTGGCCTAAATACCAGTCGTGATTAATATAAGGAGGTTGTGCTAACCTGGAGTAGCGAATATGCTAAATGTGGAGAAATCAAACACGACTGTTACATTTAACAGAACTCAAGAAAACAAACTCTAAATTTATTAAGTACAAGAAAATAAATTTACGTTACATGAATCTATTCAGAAATCAGAGCAAAAGCAATGCACTCACTCAAGCACTCAAGCCAATAGCTAAGTAAAGCACTGAAACTGAATAGCTAAATAACCTTTGCCTAGGAAAAACGAAAAAAAAGGAATACTGGTCAGAGGAGATGAGACCATCGGTGCAAATAGACTGGGCGTCTGTTACTATCGAAACACTGCTACCGCTGTTGACGTCTGCTTCAGTCGATCACCAGGTTGGTAGGAGATTCGGGAATGCACCGATACTGCAGGATACCGGAGGTCACTACGAAGAAGAACTCTATCCGCGTTAGGTACAGTTCTCCGCACTCCGTGACTGCAAAACTCCAACTGCGGGCTCAATGCTTGCTCTAACCCGGGTAGCGTGAGAAAAGGGCGTGGCTGACTCAACGGTTAGAAAAGCAAGGGTGAGAGAACGATAATTCACAAAATATCTCTCAGTGAAATGCACCGTCTGTACATAAAGACAGTCACTCACGAGACAATGGCGAAAGTTTTGAAAACTCAGTGCAATTGTGAGTGCAAAGCGAGCGGTTAACAGAATGAGTGAAATTCTATGGATTTCAAAATTGTTCAATCGTTCCCACAATGTCACAAATTATGATACTAATTTCATGATCTAGGAAATTCGTGACATTACGCCCCAGGAAAATCAAATTTTTCCTGAAAAATATGACAGTATCTATACAGGTATTTATATACATCCTAGCTCAGTCACACAAGATTCACACTGGTGTGTGTACTATCCTGCTTCAGGAGAAAAGCACTGTCGCCAATGAGCGTAAAAACCTCGTATTTATGTTAATAGAAGTAAGCTTGAGGGAAAAAACTCCGTGATGACTGTGAAAAATCCTGTACTCAGGTCAAGCTGAGCGAAAGTTCGCTACACTTACATTGACAACTAATTGTTATGTAGCGTGGTGTATGTGATACACGGTGTAGGTGTGACAGTTGCAATGTAACTGTACACACGTGTACAGTGATATGATACAAATTAACAATATAATAAAGGCGACGAGGGCAGAGGAGAAGAGGTGGCAGCGTGCGGCAGAGACGATCAGCTGACCTGCACGCAAAATTGCTGCACCTATCATTGTACCTGCACAGCAAGACTGCTTCACCCACCAACTGTACTTGTGAAATGAGTCAAGGTGGAGCATCAATAGCGTCAATGTGACAAACAATTTGTATTAATTTACAATTACCAGCTGCCCGGTAATCAATGCACGTACAATAAAAAGTACACTTTAGCTGAAAATCAACTGACAGCAAGAGTTTTGTACATTTGAGGTTGCCATTATTTTCTTAATACTTTCCCTTTATAACCTATACTTATGGCTAATAAAGGGCTCGTCGTCGGTGTCCACAGTTGGGATCACCATGACTGCCCGTTCGTCATCGGTGCCCACAGTTGGGATCGCCGTGACTGCTTGCTCGTAATCCTACATTTACGGCTAATAAGAGGCTTGTCATCGGTGTCCATGGTTGGGATCGCCGCAACTGCCGGTTCATCATCGGTGTCCACAGTTGGGATCGCCATGACTGCATGCTTATAATCCTATGCTTACAGCTAATAAGGGCTCGTCGTTGGTGTCCATGGTTGGGATCGCCACGATCGCCCGTTCGTCATCGGTGTCCACAGTTGGGATTGCTATGACTGCCCAGGTTTATAACCTACAGTACATATGCACGTATAGACCCTAGACATATTGTGTCCTGTGGGGCCAATGGGCGAGACGTCAGGTCTATGCCCACATTGCCACTGACCTCTCTCTCACATGACTCAGAGATTATGAGCGTGGATTCAAACGGTGCAGGAAGGAAGCATTCCTGATTGGTGGTACATCGAAACACATTGCAGGAACACACAAATCTGTCTATTTCCTGTCCCATTCCTGGCCAGAAAAAGTCAGCATGGATACGGCTCTGGGTTTTATTTTTGCCCATGTGAACTCCTGACGCTGAACAATGACCCCATTCTAATACTGCTTGGCGGTACTTTGTGGGAACGACAAACTGCAGTCGAACCTCACCCTGGGGTGTTCGTGACTCACGGTAGAGCTGTCCTTGTTTGTGAAGGAACCTGGCTCGTCCACCCCGTGAATACTTGGTCACTTTACCCTTTTGTTTCTTCCGCACAACAACAAGTGTCGGGTCAGACTCTTGTTCTTGGACAACATCTTGACTGTCAGTCAGATTTTGTGGCGATGCAATGGCCACCGGGGTGACACGATTTGGAGCCTTGGGCATGGCTCGTGTTACTGCAGCCGAAGTCTGAGTAGTGACATGTACGGTGCAACTATACTTGGAACCTGGTATGTTACCTATGATGTCAATCATAGGTTCTTGCATGACAACTGCAACTGTTGAACCTGTGTAAAAGGGAGATGCTACCTGGATACATGCCTCAGGAAACAATCTCACCGATCCGTCAATAAGCTGAGCTTGGATCTGTTAGCCTGTGTATTCTTCAGGCTGAACTAAACTCTGCATGAGAGTGCAACCTGAGGAACCATTGTCTCTCAGGACATTAACAGAAACACCTCCCACAAACCCTGGCTGAACAAGGAAGGCACTGTTAGCTGTGGGAGGGCCTGTGGAAGAAGCGGCCAGCCATTGATAAGGCTGCATGGTGCACAATTCTGCGAGCGTGAAAGGACTAGATGCCTGAGGAGTCGTACTCGGACTAGGTGCATGAGGGGTCGTACTCACCATCTGGGAAGCAGGAGCACTGACCACCTGTGGAGGAGGGTTCACCATCTGAGGGGGACTAGTGAACTGTGAAGGAGGACCTGTGCTGGTGGGGACGGCACCATCGTGCGCCTGTCAGGGAATGAAGGCTGCATTTGCCTCCTGCCTCCGATACACTGGGGCTGGTGCTAAAAAGGATTGTCCCGCCTGTCGATCGCGTGGCTGATACTGCTGCTGGTTAGGGTACTTGTTGTACCTCTTCCAAGCAGGTTGCTGCATATTCTGCCTCTGGTTCTTCTGCAATTTGCCTGGACCATGACCATTATTCTGAGAATGGCCTTGATGCTGGGGTTCAGTCTGAGATTGCTTCCCAGACTTAGCAGTATCTGTCCTGTTCCAGGACTGTCGCTTACGGGTTTGGTACCCATACACAATAAAGAATGTAGCAGCAGTTTCCACCATTTGGTTTGCATCCTTTACTTTGCAAATCTTGAGCTGAGCCATAAGCTCAGCAGGCCACGACTTTTCCAGCTGCGTGCACAGCACAAGGTCGATTATTCCCTCTCACGTGCTAGGGGTCTCATCTTTCTCCAACCATTCGTCTGGGTATGCCGTAAGAAGGTCGAGGAACTGAACAGCTGTCTCCTTTTCCTGGAGATGCGCCCTTATGAACTGATTTCTGGCATCATCAGCTGTGAGACCATACGCTTTGATAAGTGCGGTCTTCATCATCTCATACATGAGCTTGTCTCCTCAAATTCTGTGAAGAATATCGAGGGCAGAGCCATCAAAGAAGCTAAGAAACTGAAGCCACTTAGCTGCCTCATCCAGATCATACAACTGTGCCATGTCTTCGAAACGAGCTATGAATGGCTCGATTCGCTCGCCTTCCTTGTACGAAGGAAGCTTGAAGCGTGGAGTTGCTAGAACAGGTGGTGGGGGAGCACTCATGGAGCTTGGGTTGGCTGCATCCGATGTGCCTGAAGCCAAGGAGTCTTGCTTGAGCTTCAACACCTCAAGCTCATGTTTGTCACGTGCCTCGTGCTCTGCACGCTCGTGTTCACGTTCTCGCTCACGTTACTCACGCTCACGTTCTTTCTCACGTTCCTCACGCTCACGCTGTTCTCGCTTGTGGTCACGGTCTATTTTCCGCTCTTCACGGGCGGCATTCTCTCGTTGCTGCTCGTAATTACAGCGTGCGAGGACATATTCTTTAATTTCCTGGGGGTTAGTAAGCCCCATATCCTTGGCTTCCTGTAGGTATGTACTGGTTGCCATGATCCTCAGATTGAGACTGACTAAAAATTGATATAGTGGCTGCTGTGCAGCAGTCTACCTAGCTAAGAGTCAAGAGTCAGCGAGTTATTTCGGTAATAATTTCAAAGCTAGGAGTTTATATCCTGGAATGAGGTCGCCAGATGTCAGAGGGAAAATGAAAATGTAATTATATATAAATGAATGTGAGCCAGATGTCACAAGGGAAATGAGAATATGTCTGTGGACAATGGTAATAACTATCTAGTCGACTGACACAAAAGAATCGACTCGTGAAATCAAGTAGCGATTTCACTTTATGCTGGCTTACTTCGCCAGTTCTCTAGAGATGAGAATTTTATAAACTTTCTCAACAGTACACAGCAGACACTAAACGCTCAAGAAGGCTGTATTACTGTACTGTTGGCCTCTGAGAAAGTTAGCTCACTCCTTGACAATCAGTGATTAATAATAATGATAATAAACATGATCTTGGCTGAGCCGGACTCCTAGCTGGCACAACAGATTTAAGAATTAATACCAATAGCTGGCCTAAATACCAGTCGTGGTTAATATAAGAAGGTTGTACTAACCTGGAGTAGCGAATATGCTAAATGTGGAGAAATCAAACACGACTGTTACATTTAACAGAGCTCAAGAAAACGAGCTGTAAATTTATTAATTACAGGAAAATAAATTTACGTTACATGAATCTATTAAAAAATCAGAGCAAAAGGATTGCGCTCACTCACACACTCAAGCCAATAGCTAAATAAAGCACTGAAACTGAATAGCTAAATAACATTAGCCTAGGAAAAATGAAAGAAAGAAATACTGGTCAGAGGAGATGAGACCGTTGGAGCGAATAGACTGGGCGTCTGTTACTATCGAAACGCTGCTACCGCTGTTGACGTCTGCTTCAGTCGATCACCAGGTTGGTGGGAGATTCGGGAATGCGCCGATACTGCAGGATACTGGAGGTCACTACGAAGAAGGACTCTATCCGCGTTAGGTACAGCACTCCACATTCCGTGACTGCAAAACTCCGACTGCGGGCTCGATGCTTGCTCTACCCCAGGTAGCGTGAGAAAAGGGCGTGGCTAACTCAATGGTTAGAAAGGGAAGGGTGAGGGAACGATAATTCACGAAATATCGCTCAGTGAAATGCACCGTCTGTACATAAAGACAGTCACTCACGAGACAATGACGAAAGTTTTGAAAACTCGAATGAATTGTGAGTGCAAAGCGAGCAGTTAACAGAATGAGCGAAATTCTATGGATTTCAAAATTGTTCAATCATTCCCACAATGTCACGAATTACGATACTAATTTCACGATCTAGGAAATTCGTGACACACTGTAACAGTGAATTCAACGTTCAAGATTTGCAAGGAGGGTCATTGTGCTTAGTTTTATTTTATGTCACCTGCCACCAGGCAAACAACTAAGGAGACCTAACCCAGTGCTTACTGACTAAAACCTCCATATGATCGTCAGTAACAAGGCTCCCAGACTCCCGAGGAAGACCTAACCTTTCTCTCCCTCGTTGGAGCAAGAGCAGGAAGAACATTAGGATGTGACTGCTTTGTAAGGGTGGTCAGATTAATCTTACTGGATTTGTCAGACTTTGGTTTAGGCTGTACTAACTGAGATGCAGCGGTAGCGTGAGAGTAAGTTGTTACAGGGATATCTATAATAGAGTTGGGACGTACAGGAGAAGCAGAGGAGGGGGTAGAACAAGCGACAAAAGTGCTGAGGACAGGGTCAGTTTGTGTCTCCACAGAATGCATCACGGAACGGGACACAACCGCCGATGCATAGGAAGCATTAGGTCTGGGAGTAGCATGGAATTCTCTGACCTTCTTCCTAGCACTGTAATAAGATATGTCCACTGTTGCTTTCACTGTGCAGACCTACTTCTCCTCCTTCCACTTGGGACAGTCCCTCGAGGAGATGGAGTGAGCACCCTTACAATGAAAGCAACATTCTGTCACGGACGTACAGTGGTCAGCAGAAAGACCCACAGTCTCACACTTGCCACGCACCTAGTTAGCAGCCGGACAAGCCTTGTCAGTATTCCATAGATCTGACATTTGGAACACCTACTGGGATTAGGGATATACGGTCGTACGTTAAGAATTTCACAACCAACTTTGACACCCGAACGGAGTGTAACTGCCAAAAGTCAAGACAGTGGTCAGGTCTTCTTCCTCACACCTTCCAAGAATTGGGTTATGAACTTGGCATCAATGGCATCTTGAAGAACAAGTTCAAGTACGATATCATCCTCTCCCATAGCCATGGGATCCCTAAAGGTGCTAGCTCCCTTGCAGAAATACACAGAATAAGGGATCCTCAGCTCAACATTGTAACACTGAAACTTTCTCAGCCAGTAAGCCTATAGCCTGAATAGAATTTACTGTTTGATAAGGTCGTCACAAGCAAGTAGAGAGTTGGACAGAAAAGGGATGAGAGGTTGTTGCTAGATGGGTACTACGTGCCCGTCGTAGAGGTGGAGGAATGCAAGCAGACATTTCAGAGGAACAGTGACCATTGAAGCAGCGATAGAAGAGAGATAAAGATGTAATAGTGCGGCGAAGAGACAGAGGTTGAAGGGAATCGGTAAGAGGAGGAGAGTTAATGAGACGAAAAGCCTTTGACTCCACCCTATTGAGAAGAGCTGCATGTGGGGAGCCTCCCCACACATGAGAGTTGTACTCCATACACGGGCAAATAAAACCCGTGTACAAGGTCAACAACTGTGCAGGAGTAAAGAAAGTTCGGAATCGGCTTAGCACACCTAATCCCTTGGAAGCAGATTTCACAAGAGATGTAATATGTTCTTTCCAATATAAATCCCGAGAGAATGAAACCCCAAGCATGTTCAAGGATGAAGCAGGACTGAGCTGGACATTATTAAACATTAGTGGGTAATCCTGTGAAGATTTTGTCGGGTTGATAAGTGTAAGAACTGAGTTTTTGATGGATTAAAAATAGCAAGATTATTTTTACCCCAATCAGAGATACAAGTCAAGTCAGACATTAGGTGTGCCATAGCCTCATCCCTTTTTTGTTGAAGCAACTGCTGAGATGGACATTGCGGAAACCGAATGGAAAGGTGAAGGGTGGAATCATCAGCATATGAGTGGATAGGGTTAGATGTACATCTTAGGTCATTGACGAATAAAAGGAAGAGAGTTGGTGATAGGACAGAGCCCTGAGGAACGCCACTGTTAATAGGTCTAGGAGAAGACCAATGGCAACAGCGGCTATATAACGACCAGAAAGGAAGCTAGAGATGAAGGCACAGATAGAAGGACAGAAACCGTAGGAAGGCAGTTTGGAAATTAAAGATTTATACCAGACTCGATCGAAAGCCTTTGAGACGGCAAGTGCAATGGCAAAGCTTTCGCCAAAGTCCCGAAAGGAGGATGACCAGGAGTCTGAAAGGTAGGTGAGAAGATCGCCAGTGGAGCGTCCCTGACGGAACCCATACTGACGATCAGAAAGGAGGTTGTGACAGGAAAGGTGCTTTAAGATTTTTCTGTTAAGAACTGATTCGAAAACAGTTGAGACACACGATGTTAAAGCAATTGGACGATAGTTAGAGGGTTGGGAATGGTCACCTTTCTTTGGGACTGGCTGAATGAGAGCAACCTTCCAGCAAGAAGGAAAGGTACAAGTTGATAGACAAAGGCGAAAGACTTTACCTAGGCAGGGTGTAAGCACAGAAGCACAGTTTTTGAGGACAACAGGAGGGACTCCATCAGGCCCATATGCCTTGTTAGTATTGAGGCCAGTGATAGCAGAAAATACATCAGCTGAAGAAATTTTAATGCCAGTCATGAGGAAGTCAGAGGGGGGAAGTGATGGAGGAACAACACCGGAATCGTCTAAGGTGGAAATGGAGGAGAAAGTCTGAGCAAAGAGATCTGCTTTATCCGTAGAAGAAATAGCTACAGAACCATCAGAGCGGAAAAGAGGAGGGAAGGATGATGAGGTAAAGTTGTTAGAAAGGTTTTTGGCAAGGTGCCAGAAGGAGCTAGAAGAATTTGAGTTGGAGAGTTGGGAACATTTAGCATGAATGAAATAATTTTTAGCAGAGCAAAGAACAGACTTAGCGCGATTCTGGGCAGAAATATAAAAAAGATGTGATACAGGGGTGGGTAGGCTCCGGTACCTTTTATAGGCCCTCTCCTTGTTGCGGACAGCATTAGAACAAGCTGATTAAACCAAGGGTTTCTTGCATTAGTCAAAGGATATTGGAAAGGAATGTATGCTTCCATGCCCGAGAGAATAACCTCCGTAATGCGCAAGGCACACCCAAATGGCTCCCGACCATGGAAGCAATAATCATTCCAATGAAAATCAAAGAAGTACTACCTGAGGGCCTTCCAATCCGCAGCTCCAAAGTGCCACAGGCGGCGTTTCTTTGGAGGGTCCACAGGTCGTACCGGAGCGATAGGACAGGCTAAGGTAATAAAGTTATGATCGGAGGAGCCCAACCGAGAGAAAAGATTAACAGTGTAGGCAGAAGGATTAGTTGTTAGGAAAAGGTCAAGTATGTTGGAAGTCTCTCCAAGGCGGTCAGGGATACGGGTAGGGTGCTGTAGAAGCTGCGCTAGGTCATTAAGGATAGAAAAGATGTAGGCTTGTTCACCTTTAACTTTCACCTTGCAAGATCAACAACATAAACAGTTTTTATCCTGTTTAGATCAATCTTGATGGAAGAGTTGAGGGTACGGCAAGAACGAAGGGGAGATATTTTGAGAACAGTCAGAGGTCGAGGTCACAGGACAAGGTCAAAATTTGACCCATGTGTCTGTGTGAACAAAGTTACATGCAGTTTTGATCTGATCTGAACCAAACTTGGTGGAAGGGCTGAGAATCAGCCAAGAGATTTACTTATTGTTTTGAGAACAAAAAGTTAAAGGTCCATGTCACATGGCAAGGTCAACGTTAACAGTTTTAATCCTATGTAGACAAATCTTTCAGAAAAGGTCAGTAAGACAAGTATAAGGAATTCGATTGAGAACAGTCAGTCATGAGTCAAGGTCACAGGACAAGGTCAGCTCAAGCAGGTTTATATCCAATTTGGACCAAACTTTGTGGGAGGGTTAAAGGTAAGACATGAATGAAGTAATACGGTTTTGAAATCAGTCAGTCGAAGATCAATGTCACAAGACAAGTTTAATGTTCAGCCCTTAAACCAACTGGTGGGCGCGGGTGTTGCGCCATTTGAATGCTCCATCAGGCTGTTTCTTAGCCCACTCATCTTCTTCTTTTTCATTTTTTAGCGTTAATTGTGGTAAAATGTCCCCTCTTCTCGTGTGTCCGCGTTTCCAAGATTTTATTTTTTCAACCTGTCCAAGTGATACCTAACAGAAACCTTTTCCATTCCTCTCTGAATATTTTAGTGAACTCCAAGCTTCCTTTTTTTAACTTGTTTTTAAGGAAACTTTAGGTTTTTTGAAGACCTCCGGTATTTGGATCCTGCCCCCCCCCCCCCATTTTTTTCTGTTGTTACAATGGTCCCAGCCTCATCTGTGTGAAGCCGATGGATAGAAGGCGGAAGTTGCTCTTCTTCTGGAGTCCACCATCCTCCTTTCGGGGGACAAAGATGAGGTTGAGGAACGTTTGCATAACCCAGAAGGGAAGCTTTCTGTCTGTATTGGTGCCACGGCATGGTGGCCTCCCTCTCCAGAACCCCTGCTTTTTACGCAAAAGATATACATTATACATCATACGCAAGTACGGTTCTTCTACAGAGACTTCCTTGAATGCTTCCTTGGTTTCATAAATTGAGATTCAGAAGTTTATCCTACCGGGAACTGTACGTACGTCAGTTGATGACAGTGGCAATGGCACCACTACAGACATTCAAATGATTTATGCTGTGTATAAGAGTAGTAAAAAAGATATAGAAATTTCACTTCATGATCATATCGAGTGAGATGTACAAACACTGTTAATCGTGGATAGAGAGTCCATAGAATGGGTATGTTTTTGCTGAGAGCCACAGTACGTTCCTGGTGAGTGTGATGTAACTCAAGAAGACGGAGTGGGTCGGGGTGGCTCCTTCCACCACGTGAAGGCTGCCCCCTCCTGTACAGGGTGACGTAAGACAAACTCGGAGAGAGACTGACTCAGGAGAGAGAGAGAGAGAGAGAGAGAGAGAGAGAGAGAGAGAGAGAGAGAGAGAGAGAGAGAGAGAGAGATGAGGTGGGGGGATACTAAGAGAGAAGGATAGGAAGGATGAGGCATGGGTGTGGGACAAGGGTGAACCAGCAGAGGTAAAGGAAGAATGAAAATAATGATGGTGAAACCTGAGGGAAGAGGAAGGAGGTGAGGCAGGAAGTGAGGCAGCAGAGAGGCAGGTGAAGGTGGCGGCGTGAGGCAGGACAGCATGCGCGGGACTGATGAGGCAAGCAGGGGAGGCAGGGGTGTCGGGGTGGATAGGGTGGGAAGGCAGGGGTGTCGGGGTGGATGGGGCAGGGGTGTCGGGGTGGATGGGGCAGGGGCGTACGGGAGTAGGGGTGATTTGGCAGAGGAGGCAGGGAAAGGCAAGGATGATAACGAGAGATTAGAGGGAGGAGGGAGGGATGGAAGGAAAGAAAGGCAGTAGAAGAGCAAGGCTGGGATGAAAGGACAGGCAGCACGAAGGGGAAGGGAGTCAGGGATAGGGTAGAGAGGTGGGGATTGAAGGGGAGGGAGGCAGGGATAGAACCTGGAAGGAGAGGGAGGTGGGGGAGGGTAAAACGAGGGTTAGGGAAGGGGAAGACACTGGCGAGGCAGGAAGGGGGAGAGGGAGGCAGGGATAGAGAGGGGGGTCAAGGGATGGAGGAGAGGGCAAGGGGTAGGCACAAGGAGACGGAGGTGAGGGCAGGGAGGGAGACAGAGGGGGATAGGGAGATAGGAGGAGGTGGGGGAGATGTGGGTTGTGGGGAGAGAGGCAAGGGAAGGGGAGTGCTGGAGAGAGGCAGGGGATGGAAGGGGAGGGGGGAGGTTGGCAAGGGACGGGGTAGAGGGGGTAGGGGGGAGGCAGGTAGCGCGGGTCGGGTGCGGGCTGGTGGGCTGAGCGCGAAGGGGCCAGGTACCAGCAGGACTCACTGGAAGCAACACCTGCCTCACTGCACCAGGTAGGTCATCGTCACCTGCCTCACCAGTGCCTACCTATCCATCACTTCAGTCATCACAACACGTATAATCTCACTCACATTCATCTCTCTCCTTCCCACCTGCCTCACTCTAAGCTACCTCACCTCATCTGCCTCACTCTAACCCACCTCACCTCACCTGCCTCACTCTATCTGGCCTCACCTTACCTGCTTCATCCTCATCCTCTCACATTCACCTGCCATATCCTCACTTTCCTTATTCCAAACTACCTCACTCCCACCTTCCTCCCATCCATTTTGCCTATCCTCATCTGCCGCCCTCTTACTTCGCCTGCCTTACCTTCACCTGCCTTACCTTCACCTTCCTTACCCTTACCTGCCTCATCCTCACCTGCCTCACCTTCACTTGCCTCCCCCTCACCTGCCTC
>JAGKTI010016152.1:0-19693 GCA_018397915.1 Birgus latro
CCCCTACCCCCAAGGGATTAAGGCATCTTGCAATATATAGATTCTTCACTGCTATCACCCTTTTTCTATTGTGGAAGTCTTCTCCTTATCTGCAGCCTCTACACCCTCATCTCACCACCATATGTAGTGAAATGAGGGTGCCTTGGTGTGCCCCTTGTCTGTCTACAAACTGAAGCATCAGTACCTCTCAAAAGATTGTTCTTGAGAGCTCTGTACTGTTCATTAACACTTCTGTCTACCTTTGGCCACCACTCTACTTACCTCGCTATAGAAAGCATCCTTTGCTGCTTGTTTTGTCCAACTCAGTAGTTTCATCCTGGGTGCATAGGTCCTTTTCTTCAGTACCCAGTTTTTTAGTACTGAACTATGTCACATATCAGTAACCTGTGTTGCTGGACGCTCTACTCATGATAACTTTCCCATCTTTGCCAGCCTCCTATCAGCCCTCTCGACAGCAAAATAGTATCGCAAATTTGACTACTTATACCCACAGACTCATTTATGATCAGCCTACTTTCTCCTTTCCTAAAAAACCGTGTTGCACAAAATCATGGTAACTGTTTCTCAGAACTCTAGTATCCTCTCACCTTCCACATTCCTCATACAATATGCATCCCCAGTGCACCCCTGCATATCCATTCATCACATCCATGCCACATACCACATATATCAAATCATCTCTAATATTTTGCAAGAGGTAAAATGAGCACCTTTTTCACAGGCTGCCCAGCGATGCTTGTAGGTCCACTGTGACATTAATTGTTTTCAAGATAATACAGTTTCAGTGATGTGCACCACTATCTACTATATTGAGGGTACCTTCCACAAATGCTGCAGTGTGTGATATTAAGTGAAGTGATAACTTTTTCTGTGTGAAGTACTGAAGTTTGTGACTAGGATACTACATCATGCCTGGCATGGATGGTACCCCTAGTGGAAAGTGTGACGCTACTAAGGGCACCGAGGGCAAGCCTTTTTTTTTTTTTTTTATAAAGATCATGCTGTCATAGCCACCCTCCCACTGAACCCACATTGTTTCAACCTTGCTATATGATAAAGTGGTATGCGATGGATTTTCACGCGACGTAACCTCATCATATAGCAAGGAATGACTGTGCCCTAGACATGCTGTATATATATTCTGGAGTTGCCTACTAAGTTTAACCATAAGTAATTGGTTAAGATACAGTACACACTCATTTTCTTTTTCTCTCATCTTGAAGAAAGGCCAATGAGGAGGAGTGGGATCTCAAGCTCCCTCATTCCCCCTTCTGGATCCATCACTGACTGCAGCAAATACCCTCTATCTTGGCACATGTACGAGCCAATGCCCCCTCTTCTAAGATTTATCAAAGCTGCAACCAGTGCCATCAATATTTCAAAATCTCTTCATTAATAACAATTTTTTTTTTTCTTACAAGCAGTTTTCAATGACAGTAGCAATTTTTATTTTTTACTTTTTTCCACTTGAGCAGTAGCAATTTTTATTTTTTACTTTTTTCCATTTGAGCGGTTTCCAGTGATTAATGTAATCCTTTTTCTTTTTTCATAAGACAACCACAGTAATGAGATACCATTTTTTTACAGTTATCAGCAAAAAGAAAATACATTATTACCATTATGTATGAGCAATTTTTTATGACCAGAGCTGCAGGTTATTATTATTTTTTCCTCACATGATGACCCCACTGATAGTATTTTAATTTGCACAAAGGATTAATAAAAAGGAAAAACAATGATGCACGAAGATTTATGCTTTGATGGAACATAAATGAGCTAGCAGGCTGGCAATGTATGCATCAGATATTGACAGTCCTCATTGAAAGTCAGGATAAGTTCCAAAATATCACATCTTTTCCATACAATTGGTATGGTATATTTAAAAGAATATTGCATATTAGTCTCGTAGGTTGTAGAAAGTGGATGAGTAGCTACCATGAACCCTGTGAGGTGCTACCATGAGAGTGAAATGTGGCAACAAACTTGATAACTGGCCACAGTCATCACACTTAGGCAAGAAAGCATTCAATGGCAAGTACAGTCATTTGATGATCTTTCTTAGTGACGGTACTTAGAGTTAAAGTCCATGCCGGACTCCCATATTGTTACAGATCTTATTACAAATATCAAATTTGTTTTTCCCAACAGCTTCCAGCAACTGCTGAGAAGTAATTAGCTAGTTTTAGCACTGGATATAGCTTCCAGTCCATAGAAAACATCAGCTGTACCATGGCCAACCCCTGTGTGAGGATTCCTTAAAAGTTAACAAAGTGTCATATTTAAGGTAGATTAATCAGATTAGCTTGTATAGGTAGCAATGAAACTTTAATAGGAAATTTTTCTTATTATGGATGTGAGAGCTAAATAAAATCATTATTCCTTATCATCATCATCATCTCCAGACTTCTTTTCCCACCAAAGGATGGGGTGATGCAGGGTTCAGAGTAAGAAGAAATAAAGAAGGAAACGTAAAAATAAAAAAAACTGAATAAGTCAGAAAACAGAATGTAAATAAATATATAAAAATCTAAATAAATACATAAGTACTTAAAAAAGGAAATACTGTTGAGGGCAAGAAGAAATAAAGAAATAAAATGAATAAAGACAATAATGAAATAAAAGAACTGACTTGCAATGAGGACTGTATTTACATAACCTCAACTGACATTTTCCAGCACCTGTGTAAAATAAATAATAATAAAGCTGTAATAGTAATAATGGTAATATGAAGAGAATCAAGAGAGAGAATTCCACAATAATTATCCTACATCATTACGGCTTGCACAGATCAAGTGATAATGAGTCGATACAGTATGAAAATGTTTGACGTTTAATGGGTGAAAATTCTTAATGCCAACAATCCAGTGATTTATTTTTTTAACCTTACCCTTGTTACCTCCAGACTATTATTATTCAGCTTTGGGGAGACCTTGTGTAATGAAGTGGTTAGTGAAGACACACTGAACCCCTCCAGTTACAAAAATCTCTCCCAAGGTGAATAAAATCTTCTAGAAATACGATTTAAATGAAAAACAAGCCATTGGATTGACAGTGTTTAACTAATGAAGATGTATAAATAATGATCACACACAGGGGAGAGCACACACACACTGCCTTCATTATGGTGATTTTTTCCCCCCCCGACATTTTATTCACTGGTGGCAGAGGGATTAATGAGGGCTTCATCTAATCCCTCCAGTTTCACATAATCTCTCCTTGACTGACTTAAATTCTTCGGAAATAAAAAGATAATAAAGAACACTACCAGTACAAAGCAGTAAATGAAACAGCATCACAGAAAACTTGACAGATTTCAACATATATGACCAATGAAAGCTTGCATAAAATTATTGCATGGTCTTATTGATAGGCTGGCAGACTATTGAATTATCAGGAGATCTATCAGTTAAATGACTGGATACTTTGAAGGTCTACCATTCCCAAAAAGACAACTTACAGCATAAAATTTAGAAATTCTTAAGTTCTTCATAGAATTGAGTTTAAAAATTTCCAAGAAATATCAGAGATCCATGATAGCCAACAAAACATTCTGTGTAAACATACCTGAGTTTAATGTTTTTAAGTCTGCTTTGCTGGTATTGTTAGAAGAGTTACAGTGAAATAATATCCCGAGCTTTTGCAGAAATTATAGTAGAATTTGAGATAGTAAAGGCAAACCTGTGATTCTTGCTTCTATGATAATTTTTTTCCCCCAAACTGCCCATACTCTTGTGGTGTGGTTTCCCCAGTGTGAGGTGTAAACATGATATGAGGCGAACTTTTATTTCTAACTACAATTAGGATTGTACCATTCAAGTTACAATAAATTATGTACATTAGCATTATCTCCACCCAAATGACATATTCTTTAGTCTTACTCTTGCTGTTTCCAGATGTCTTTAATCAGATTAGGGAATATTTTTCATACTGAAGGGGTACTATAACCACAAGTATCCCCTCCACTACTATAGTTTTTTCATCTTAGTTTGGCCTGAATTTTTGTCCCATTGTTGCTTATAAAATGTATCTCAGAAAACGTGCTACAGCTCTACACTGTTTTCATTGCACTTTTTTGTGACTAGCATCATAATCTAGCATTAATCCACTGTTACAAGTTAACATTACAAGTGAACATCCAAGACGGAGGAATGGTAATTTTAGGCCAAGTTTTGAGTAAAACAAGTACTGTATGCAATTCCGTCATAAGTTGAGTACAAAATATCCTCTGTGAGCAAGAATAAACACAAAAATAAGTCACTTGATGGAATGAGCTAAGGAAACTACTACTCCAAATCATATCACTCGTTGGGAGAGTAAGTTTCACTACACTTTGGCCTCTTCACCCCCGAGGACACCCTTTTTATTTTATTCTTGTTCCTCAAATGATTTTATATAGCTTAGGAGACACTTCTCATATTGGAAAGGTTTGATGTTGCCTGAACATATTGCCGCCCAGAGTTGCTGTGTGTGGGATTTTGCTAGAAGGGTACTTAGCATATTGCCCTCTGCCTATCACCTCAAATCAAAATTCTGCGGGTTATCTGTTGATTAACTTTTTAAAATGCCCTATTCTGTAAGTTTCAAATGACCACGGACACAAATGAGTTAATTACCTCTTTCATTACAACGGGTCTCTTCTAAAGCTTATTAAATTTACCAGCTAGTAGCAAGAATAAAACTGACTACACATCACTGGACTGAAGGGGCTAACTCCTTTGAAACCAATGATGTATTATTTAGTTTATTCTTACTACATCCTGAAAGACTCATTCAGCTATTGCAAGGCATGTAATGGCCAATGAAAACTATATTATATATAATTCCTCCATTTCAAAAAGACTCCCCTAGGCAGAAAATCTGTTGGTAGCGAAAGTAAAATATAAAAGGCGTCATCGAACTGGAGAGGTTAACTTATGGGAAACATGATGTCTAACTGACTGCACTGCTTCCCAATCACATTTTGCACTACCTTGTCAAGTTTAGATGCTTACAATCACAATCTGATGTGGTTATCATACAGTGTGAGATTTTCCCACCTAAAATCTGAATTCTTCACCTTAGAATAGCTATATCCTGTACAGTGCAGTTTCTCTTTTTAATGGTTCTACGTGGATTAGATAATTTCTGTACAATACCGTTTTTAATCTAACTTGGCCTAAATTTTCTCCCTTTCGTAATGTATTTCACGTATGTCTGTTTGTATTATTTATCCATCCATCCATCCATTATCCAATCTTACGTTGCCCCATGAGGAGCGTAGGAGCCCAGGGCTAGGCGAGTTGGTCCTGACTTTTAATATGAGAGTTATAAAGGCTCCAATTGGCTTGCATGTGTTGGCCTTGGTTACTAAACAGTCTTCATGTTGCTCAGTCTCTGGCAACCTCTCTATCCAGTCCCTTATCCCTGAGGTCACATCGTTTACGACCTTGTCCCAGGTCTTTTTTGGTTTGCCTTTTGCAACTCTACCCTTGATATTCACACTTCTCACCTTCTGCACCCAACTGTATCTTCCATGCTCTCAACATGCCAAGACCATCTCAATTTACCCCTCCTTATCACAATAATACATTCAAGTCCCATCCTTCCTCTCAACTCTTCAGTCACAATCCTAGTCCCCCTAAGTCCTGCTTCACGGGCAAACTACACATCCATCTAATCTTTGTCATTTTTGTACATCTGAGCCTATGAATGTCCTCTTCCTTTACTGCACAGGTCTCACTGCCATACAGCATTACACTCATAATACATGCTGCATTGCTGCATACAAGGATCCTTTAGCATGGAGCAAGAGCCCTAGCCCCAGAGCTAGCTCTGGCCCCATTTCCAGCACATGACATGTCCCACAAATAACAAAACTACTTCAACAAGATCAATCCTTCTGCACCACTCAACCACATACATAGCCATATCAACTCTAACCAGCCACTCCTCGATCCCAGGCTTTCTCATTGCCCACCTCACCATCTCCCTAAGGACTCTGTCAAAGGCCTTCTCCAAAAAATAACTGAATAAATAAATAAATAAAAAATAATAATAATAAAAAGCAAAGCTCCCTTTTCTTGAAGCTGTCAGACAATGAATATGGCATCACTGGTCCCTCTGCATGGCATAAATATGTAGATCCGTGACAGAATAAGACAATATTACAGCTCTACATACTTTTCATGACACTTCTTCATGACTGGCACTTTATTCAGTGTAAGTTATTGTTACAGATGAATATTCAAGTTGGATAGATGGTAATTTTAGGCCAAGTCAGAGTAAAAGCACTAGTTTTAGATTTTTTTACTCCCCAGAGTCAAATGATGTACTCTACTGATTTATTTTTACCACCAGACAGTTATAAAGTACTTTGTTCATCATAGTGAATGCCACTGGTATTCAAGGAGTCATTGGAAATTATATCTAGCTCCTCTAGTTCAAAAACTCTCTCCTAGACATAATAAACTTGTCTGGGCTTAGCAAGTATAAAAAGATATCACCACACATAAGGGATTAAAATGTTAGAAGTATTTTGCCATTCTGTAAACCTTTATCCTTGTTCTGCCTTTATTCTTCTTGTATGGAAGCAGTGACCTCTGTTGCTATGCCGCCATGTTCATTTTAATGTAATCAGTCAATAAGTACAGCAAACCATGTGTTAAATTCAAATTTTTGGCAGGAAAACACAAAGAAATATGTGACTAAACATGAAGGTTCACAGGTAACAAGTGGGTAGTATGTCACTGGAGGGACTGACTGGGTAGCTTTACAATATGCAAAGCTAATCCTAGTGACCACCTACAGTCCTTTTACCTTAACTCAGCCCAGATTTTTGTCCTTTTGCAGCTTATTTCACGTAGAATAATACAATACAGTACTGTGGCGCTACATCTTTTCCATTGCACTTCTTCATGACTAACATCACAGTCTAGTCTTAATCTCTTGTTACAATTCAAAGTTGGAAAAATGTTAAGTTTAGGCCAAGTTTAGAGTAAAAAGGACTGACCACTGTTACCCAAATAGCCTTCTTCAGATGCCATGGGTGCCTGAATGTGGCGTGCTTTGTATCTCTATGTGTTGTTCTTCCATCATAACTTGGCCCAAATTTTCATTCTTTTTGCAGCTCATTTCCCATAGCTCAGTGGCAGAGTAGGTCAGTACCGCAACTCTACATCCCTTCCCTTGCACTTCTTTTTGACTAGGTTCACATTCTAGAGTTACTATATTGTTACAACTCAGCATTAAAGAAGAGATGGTAATCTTAGGCCAGGTCAGAGTAAAACGATTATAGTAACCTTAGGATGGTCATGTCAAGGTACAAAGCACACTGGTCAAGTGCTTGTAACACTGTGAACCAGCACTCCTTCCCAAATGACCAGGTATGATTACTACTGTAATCTAGACTACATCACTCATTCTACAACCATTATTGCTAAACAGACTACCTTGTTCAGCCAATAATCAGTACTGTTATACAGGCTGCAGTACCTTGTTCATTCCGTAAGTACATTCACATTAAGCATCTACAGAGCCCAGGTGGTACTGTGCTTTAGCAGGGTTGAAGTAGAGTAGCTCATAACCTTAACAAGGACTCTAATTTATTACCAACCCCACATCACCAGGAACAGCACACCAGCATCCACTTCTACCAGCAATAATTTAATGTATTCACCAAAACCATCGCATAAGAAACCTCACTTTACCTCGAACACCCTAAATCTAACCATTCAGATTTAACTCCATCTGACTAAGAGCATCCAAAATTTATCCCATTTCACCAAGACTATTCATTTAACCCCAGTGCACCAAGCAGCCTGACTTTACCCCCATTTTAGCATTGATGAACTGCCGAATTTCACTAAGGTCCTTCTGAACCATCATCCTTACATTCTTCACATTCAGTACTGGCTGCTTCCCTGTATAGATTCAGGTCTTTTAATCTATATCCTGCAACACCTTCCCTGTCATTCTACATTATTATCCAACTTTCGTCACATCCTGGATAGGCTCAAGTAGATTAACCACATCCCCAACTAAATCACATCCTGTAATGATCTTCCCCTCCCTGGACTGACTAAACTAACCACAGCCCCTATCACAAGACTGAAATAACCACATCTCCTACCACAACCCTTATTTAAATTGCCTTCATTACCTGGATTGACTCAAGTAGATTGAAGACACACTTAAGTATGCCACACCTCCCCCGTCCTTCTACATTATCACCCTACTTTCATCACATCCTGGACACGTTTGCAGAAAATAGCCACAA
Organism: Birgus latro; assembly: GCA_018397915.1. NCBI lineage: Eukaryota > Metazoa > Arthropoda > Malacostraca > Decapoda > Coenobitidae > Birgus > Birgus latro. The sequence continues at coordinate 8,255 of JAGKTI010016152.1, forward strand.
CCCAAGCTAAATCACACCCAGATATACCTCCTCTCCCTGGATAAGCTTGAGTAGACTATACCACATGAAGCAACACCTTCCCCTGTCTACATACACATCCTACAACACCTCTACCTTATTAAATACACAGCTCACAACTTTCCTCTCTTTCTACTTACACATCACAACCCTGCTGTCATTGTATCCACCTTTCCCTGGACAGATTCGAGTGGACTAACCAGATCCTTAATTAAATCACATCCTTGAACACCCTCCCTTCCTTTATAGATCCATGCTAATGACACCCCCAACTAAATCACATCCTACATCATCCCTATCTTTCTACATACAAATCATTGCCCTGCTCTCATCATATCCACCCTTCCCTGGACAGACCCAAGTAGACTAACCACATCCCTAACTAACTCACATCCTTTAACAACACCTCCAACTAAATCACATCCAATACAATGCCCCTCCTCACTGGATAGGGACAGCCCAGGGGCTTGGAATGCGGCCGTATTGAATTTCGGTAATGGTCTTGAAGAAACGTTGGTTGAGGGGCTCGTCGTATTCCATCGTGGGGATGTTGATGACCTGACCCTGGTAGTGAATACAGCCAACAGGAGTCACCACTGCTGCTGTCCCGGATCCAAACATCTCAAGCAGCTGTGTGAGTAAACACTCCAGTAACTTCATCATTAAAGGTGTACCTGTCACCATCATCATCACCATTACTCTAACACATGTCATCACCATCACTGTCACTGCTATCATTGTTTTCATCATCATTATCATTATTCTCAAGTAGTGTACCTTTCATCATCATCATCATCATCATCATTATTCTAAAGTACCTGTCATCATCAACACTGTCACTGTCATTACCATCATCATCACCCAGAATCAGATACTGCAAACCAAGGAGAAACCGTGGAATTTATAATCAAACACTTTTATAATGCCCTCCCACTCATCCAACATAATTCATCATCATCATCATCCTAACTCAAACACAGATCAAGGAAAACAAAAAGATTAAAGGAGGGAGACATATCAATTTTAGACTACAATGGTGTGAAAAGAGTATACTGATAATCACCTTAACTTAATTGCTCACCTTTTTGTCGTTGCTGGCCTGAATCACTTCGGCCATAGTAATATCACGTTCGGAGACCTCGAACTCTCCCCACCCCCTGGCCAGCGCAAGGAGCGAGTCTCGTGTCACACCAGGTAGGATGAGACCATCCAGTGGGGGCGTCACAAGCTCCTTCTCTGTTGAAGGAGGGCATAATTTAGCACTCTGCATCCAGGTGACTCTCTCGTTAGTTTTTATTCCTGCTGCTACCAGACAATTTGATTCTGTTTAAATAGGCCTTCTGTACTGAAGCGGTTTATCAGTGCTATAGCTAACCCCTCCACTTCAAAAAGCCTGTCTGTAGCTGAATAAAATCATCAGAGAATGGCAAGCTTAAAATGAAAAAGGACAAATCCGAGCTCAAAGGATTAAGAAATGGTACAGTCCAGGATATAAGTCTGCCCAATTTTTTACCTCTTCTACTCTTTCCACAACTGGCTGCATTTCTTAAGCTGAGAGAGGCTTGGTATGAGGCCTTTATTTAGGAGCATCACAAGCTCCTTCTCTGTTGGGGGAGGGGACAGTTTAGGAAATGGTGAGGTAAACAACACAAATTAGTCCAATATTTCACCCCATCTGCTTTTCAGTTTCCTCTGCTGGCTAATATTCCAAATCCAAGAGACACTTGTTATATTTTGCTGTTGTGGGGAAGTCATCAGCTCCTCTGCTGCAGGAAGGTATTTAGGAGATAGTACAAATGTGGACAGTATTCTCACCACATTTCTGCTGAACAGTTATGAAACTCTTGTACAAAACTCTCGTGAAAGATTTTAAGCAAAATTTGTACAATATTTTAAGACCTTGCTGGGCTCTGAAGTCTGTATAACTGGGTTGTGAAAGCAACTGCTCACTGTCTCTTTATGTGGCTGTTATTGGAACTTCAGTGGTCTTGTATTGAAAAGAAAAAAAAATGTAATGCAGTAAACTGATATGTTTGTCTTCAATGATACAGTCATGGAGAACGTTTGTCAACTATTTCACTATATCCACTTAAACAATATAAGAACATAAGTGGAGATAACTGCAGCTGGCCGGTTGGCCCCTGTTAAGCATCTCCTATGAGTGTGATTAAATTACTAGAATAAGACAAGGATATCAAAGAAAAAAGCTCTCCCTTGCCCACCAAACACTCTAGGTGAAACTGGCAGAAAAAAGTGAGAAGGAACACCACTCAGTACTGAAAAACTGACATGGAAATTTTATGGGAAAGAATGAAACGAGAATCGTACTGAAACCTGAAAGAAAAAAGAATAACTAGAACAATTATTACATCCAACTCTTACCTCTCATTGACTTATCTAGCCGATACTTAAAACTCTCAATGGAAGGGGCATCAACTATATTATTAGGTAGCTTATTAGTGGGAAGTGGGCAATGGAAATAAAACAGTCGCTACATGAGAGTAATATGATTCCCATTTTAATATATGTAAGTCAAACTTAGACCTTGTTGGAAGGACACAAGTCAAGGATGAAAGAAGTGAAATGAGTCCTCTGACAGAAGCAGACAAGGAGAGACAGTCAGACAAGTGAGGAAGCATAGGACTGATGTGGATGTCACTGAAAGTGTTAAAAGAAATACTCTGGGATGGTTTGATCACGTGCAAAGGTTGGAGAATGAGACTGACTATAGGAGCTTATGTGAGAGAGGTGGAGGGGGAGGGGGAACCAAGGATGAGACAAAAAGCTATACGAGAATGGGAGGTTGTGAGTTAAAGGAAGACAACTAAGTGGCTGAGGACAGAACAACATGGAGGTGATGTGTTTGTGGGCACCCGTTATAAGATAAAGATGTCTGGCTATTGATAGACGGAAGAAAGCACCCAAGTAGTGATGAGGTAATTGAAAGCTATCTCTAATGCCTCTGGTCTGAAAGTCTCTCCTCAGCTGAATAAAGTTGTCTGGGGATAGGAAGCAGGGCTAGTAGCTGTAGCCCCTAATTCATGTGAACCCAGTGGACTCAGGCTGATATTGTCCTCCTCCTGCAGTCCATCATCCTTTTTTTGGAAGACAAGGAGGAAGTTGTGAGATGTCTGTATAATTGGGCAGCTCCACCACCCAGAAGAATGCCCTAAAATAAAACTTCATCACAGGATTCGAGGGTTTCAAACTGATAGAGTTGCACAGTGTCACTTGCTGTTACTAACTTCCATTGCCTTTGTCGAGAAAGACGAATATGTTCATGGCCCCGACTTCCGTGATCCTGTGCTCTGGCCCAAATAACCACAACACCTGGTGAAGACCCATTTTTTCTGCATGTCTCTGTGGAGAGAAGTGAGATAATAAGTTCATATTTAAGTTTACAGAGAGACAGTGAGATAATAAGTTCATATTTAAGTTTACAGAGAGACAGAGATAATAAGTTCATATTTAAGTTTACAGAGAGACAATGAGATAATAAGTTCATATTTAAGTTACTTTAACTAACAGATTAAACAACTCTCCACAGCAGTTTACTACTATCAGAACCATTGTTTTCTAAATGTCTCTGTGGAGAGATTGCCTGACTGAACAAGATAATAATAACTTTGGTCCATATTTATGTAGCTGTAGTAGTAACAGTAGTTGTAACTCAAGATTCATCTGAAACATGAATCTGGTGAACTGCAGGCTAAAGTTGCTCTTGTCCTGTTGTTGACCATCCTCCTTTTGGGAGATGGGAAAGTAGATGAAGGACATTTGTAGAACCAGACAAGTGAGCCACCCAGTTATATCAGAGCCACCACATGAAGGCATCCTCCATATTTGTAAAGGTTATAGGGAAAAAAAAAAATCTTCATAACAGTTAACAATTACAGTATCAGAGCCTCTGGTTTTTTACAAGTCTCAGTGGACTGACAGAAAATTATAAGTTTGGTCTGTATTTACAGTATATACAGTTATAACCAGTTTGAAAGATAATAAAGTTTTCAAGGCACATTACCATTAATAGAACCTTTGTTGTGCTAGAGAGGGATGCCTTCATGTGATGGAACTGGTTAAACCACGCAGCTCCTCTGCCTGGCTATACAAACATCCTTCATCTTCCCTAACCCCAGAAGGAGGATGTTGCACTGCAGGAGGATGGCACCTAAAGCCTGCAGTCCAGTGGTTTCATGATTCTAATGAACCTGGGGCTACAACTATTACTACTGCTACTACAGCCTTTCCTTTCAGTATATCTTTGTGGAGTGATTAAGTGATTAAGAAATATTACAAACTGGGTCTATATTTATAAAGGATCTTAACTAGTTTGCAGGATAAACAAGTCTTCGTAGGAGTCACCTATTTATAGAAATACTGTAGTTTTGTTTTGTCTTATATTTTTTCACCTTAGTAATCACTCTGGTATAGTTTTAAAGTGTTTGGTATATAACCATAAGAATGAAAAGTACACAAAAGCAAATCTTATGCGCATCTAAGAAGGGAAGGGAAATGTTCCCACAAGCTAGATCATGTAGCCCTGCTAGGTAACAGGAGGGCGCTACCCCTCCTGGCATGGCAGCTACCGGGCGTGGCTCAAACTCACGACTCCCTGGTCCCAAGTCCAATGCTCTACCATTGTGCCACCCTGCCCCTGTGCACAACTTAGAGACATCCTGACCTTTCCCACCCAAGGATGGGGTAAGATGGTGTCCAGAAAGCAAGAGAGAAAAAATATGACAGGGGGAACACTGAACAGCAGCAAACCCAATGGAATGGGCCACTCACTCACTCACTCACCAATCAAGCCCCTGGAATCCTGACTCACTTCTTAAACTGACCTGTATTTCAAGCGTTGGGCCATAGTTGGAGCCCATCTTCATCATGCCTACACCTCCCGGCCACGCACGCACATACTGGGGGTCAGCCAGCAGTGACACTGGCTTGAATCCGCTGGTGAAGTATGGGCCGACAGGAGACAGGATCACAAATAAAAGTGCCTCACATGGCCGCTGTACTCGTAGGGTTGGCTGGAAAGGGAGGCAAAACTGAATTTACTGCTAAAGTCGGGGATATAAGTTTGCCTAATATGTCACCCCTTCTACTTCAAACTTTTCTCTGGTGACTAATATACCTTCAGTTTGACTATTGCTGTATATTATCTTCTCAACTTCTGACTTTTCTCTGGCAGTTGACATTCCCAGACTGAGAAAGATTACGTATGTACCTTTGCTAACAGATGATTCTCTTCTGCTTCTCACTTTTCTCCATTAGCTAACAGGGATAAGCCATGAAGCTTGGTATGTACCTCTGGCCACATATAATTCTCTTCTATTTCCCACTTTCCATTGCTGGCTAATATTTCTAAACTGAGAGGGACTTGGCATGTTTCCCTGCCTATACTGTAGACACTAGACAGTGCTCTCTGATATGATGCTTCAGGGAGGAAAGAGATGGACATACCCTAAAGGGCCCCATACATGGTCAATCACGGTGATTGTGCAATCACTGGCTTTGGCCATATACTAGTAATGAGATTATGCCATCTTCAGTTATTGTGTGTAGCACACCTCATGAAGATATGTACTGAGGCCACATATATATATACAGCAATAATTCTTCCTTTAGAGCAGTAGCATAGCCAGAGGGATGGTCAGAATGGCACTGGCCACTCCCAACTGTGATGATGACTCACCTCAATACCAATGAACGTGGGCCTGATGTAAAGACTAGAGGACTCAGCGTGAGGCACCCACTCCTGGTCAATGCTGATGAGTTTTTTTAGCAACTTAATCAGCTCCTCGCCGTCGAAGGTAGGGAGTGCGGAGCGGGCGGCGGTGCGGTTCATGCGCTCCATGTTCTTATCCGGTCGGAACAATCGTATCTCATCGTCACCTCCTCGGAAAGCCTTCATGCCCTCAAATAGCTGTGAAAGGAAACTGGACTTCAGACTGACTAGGCAAGTAAGTGAGTGTGGTTGAGGAGGAAAAGGGGAGAGGGTGACCAAGGATGAGATGGAGAAATGGAGTGGTGAAATATATGAGGGAAGGAGGTGAGTGGGGGACAGAGGGAGACAAAGGATGAGATGAAGGGATGGGGTGGAGAAATATATTTAAGAGGGGGGTGAGTGGGAGTGAGGAGGAGACCAGGGATGAGATGGAGGGATGTAGTGGAGAGATATATGAGAGAAGGAGGGGGTGAGCTGGAGGGAGGGCACCCAAATGGGAGAGAAAAGGGTGATAGAGAGATGATCTGTTTGTGACCACCTCTTACATGAGATTACAGTACTGTATCTTGATATGGACACTAGAGATAGACAGAGAGCTATTTTGTGGAAATGGTCCTGACATTCAAGACAAGAGTGACAAGCCTTACACATCCCTGAGTGGTATTACATGAGGAATAGACCCCAACCACCCCTTGGATATAAATCTACACAGGTTCAATCTGATTGGAGCACCATAATTACTCACTAAACCACCAGGTGCCATAATTTGGTTATATGGTTACCATCCAGTGTAGTAACTGGTTTCCTAGTGTACAGGAGACCATTTGGAATGTCACTCAGTGTAGAGTCATAATAATAATAATAATAAGGCTGGGTGGTAACCATATGACCAAATTATGGCACCTGGTGGTTTAGTGGGTTATTAAGGCACTCCAACCAGATTGAGCCAGTGCAGGTTTATATCCAAGGGATGGTTGGGGTCTATTGCTCATGTAATGCCACTCAGGGATGTGCGAGGCTGATCACTCTTGTCTTAAACGTCAGGACCAACTTGCCTAGCCCCGGGCACCTACACTCCCCATGGAGCAACACAGGATTAGATGTTGAGGAGGAGGATGAAAATTATGATAATAACTAAGCAGACAAGGCTGATAAAGCTTGACAAATTTACAAGTTGTTGACATGGTCTAGCAAATTTAGTACAAAACAGTGGTTCTCAACCTTCTTCAGGTCATGTCCCCCTTTAGTCTTGCCCTTATATCCAGGTCCCCTCCCCTGCTTCCTGCCATCATCAGACTCTTAAAATTTCCTGAATGTTTGTTGTTATTACTGATGCTGCAGTTTAAAATGGACATTAACCCAAATGAATAAAGGCTGAATTAGCCCTTCTCCTGCAATCCACTATTCCCTTTTTCGGGGGATAAAGGGCAGCTGAGGGGCATTTACATAACCTGGTACTGGAGCCACCAGTTTGGTGCCACCATGTGAAGGTAATACTCTCTTGCACCTACCTCTTTCAAAAAGGAAAAATAATGTTAATACTGTTTTGCTGCTGATTTTGAGTGTGAGGTCATGTGTTTGAGAGGACGATGCAAATCACCACAGTGTTAATTTTTTTCCCCTGTATTTTGTCTTGAAAGTGAGCTACACACAAAAAATGTCCTTACAGAGATATTTATGGATGTCATTAAAAAAATAAATAAATAAATAAAATAATAACATCGAGACAAGAGAAATCATATACACCTTCAAGTGGACAGAAACACTACCACATGTTTATAAATACTGGCCCATGGTCATAAACACCACCTCATGGTAATCAACACCACCACATGGCCATTAACATCATCATTTAAACAAAAACATCACCACACAGTCATGGTCAAAGCAGGACAACATGGTCACACTCACAAGCAGTGGGTCAAGAAGCATCACTACTTGGTCACTAACACCTCCACATTGTCATAAAGCAGCTCCACAAAGTTAGAAACAACATATCAACACATGCAAACAAACATCTTGTTACGAAACAAACCATTTTGCATTCTTTCAGCTTACAAGCATAGTGAAAGTTATTTTTGCTTGGTTCATATATTTAAGCATCAGTCAGTCAATGGAACAAGAGTGTGAGTGCTAAAAAAATTGGGAAAACTGTCACCTGTGGATGTGGCAAGCTGCTGGCACTTGAAGTTTGTGAAATTTTAAATAATTTGTGAAAATGGCAGGGCAGATTAACATACAAACTGAGAACAAAAAATTACTTTTTGATGCTCCAACCTTAACTGGATGTGGTCCATTTTACAGTGTAAAACTCCTTGATATCTTTCTCTCGAAGTGGCCACATTATGAGAGAGAGAGAAGAGGGGGGTGACCAGGTGACAGGAGGAAGGATTGAAGAAATCAACTTATTAACACAGGTAGAAGGAATAATGCACCTTGAAGGCTGAAGCAGAGCCAGGATATGGATACTGAATATAAATCCATGATTCACTGTGACACACACACACACACACTTGCTCAGGCCACTCTGTTTTTCCTCTGGGTCCTTGCGGCCCCCAGGGTGAGAACCACTGATTTCATAGGTACAGTCGGGGACAAAAGTTCACCTAATTATTTAAATATCTTCTACTCTCATTCCTCTACTATTTTACTCTAACCTGACATCTCTCCATCCTAACTGCTGAGTTGTAGCAAGAGATTAACACTTGAATAAAAAGGCAGTCATGATGACGTGCTATGAAAAGAATGAAGAAGTGTATCACAATCTGTCTCTGCCACTGAGCTACCAGTAATAAACTGCTGAAGGACAAAAACTGGGGCAATTTAGTGAGAAGGAACTATAGATAATACTCCTAAGATGAGCAAGATTAGTATAATTCTCTGTGCACTGATGATTGATATGATGCATCTAGGAAGGAAGCGAAAATGGCCAAAAAGTGGAGTATTTGCAGGGGAATAATAGGCCAACTTTGTCTCAGATTGTTCCTATAGTGTTCAGCTAAAGGTTTGCTGATCACCCCATCATTAGCTGCAGTCTCTCTCTCTCTCCCTCTCTCTCTCTCTCCAGACTGTTCCTGTTGTATTCAGCTTAAGGTTTGCTGATCACCCCACCATTAGCTGCAGTTTCTCTCTCTCTCTCTTCCCCTCCATACCTCAACGGAATAATGAAGGACTTTGCAGGCAGGGTGAAGGCGTAAGTCCTGTAGGGGTGAAATCCTGGGCTGCCCCCACCCATTCTGGTCACTGTAGTAAATCTTCAGCATATGGTCGGTGAAATTCTTGCCAAACATGAGGTCTTTCACTGCTGGTTTGGTCTTGAGCTTTTCCGGTGGACAGAAGTCGATTTGGAGGTCCGATGCCTGAGGGAAAAATAAAGGAAGATTAATAACAGTCATGAGGTATGTCTACAAGGACAATAATAATAATAGTAATTGTAATAATCATCATCATCATCATCATCATCATCATCATCATCATAATAATCATAATCAATCATCATCATCATCGTCCAGACCTGGGGAAGCATATCTTACCACTACTACTGCCTCCTCCTCCTCCTCTACCTCCTTCTCTTCATCATCATCATCATCCACTCTTTTCCCCACCTAAGGATGGTGTGAGGTAGGGTCCAGAGAGCAAGAAAAATCCTGATGGAAAGAAATTCTATCCAAACGTCTGCCAAATTCAATGGGTCACACACACATTCACTCACCATTCAAGCCCACAGAATCCTCACTCCATCCCTCCTCCCCCCAGAAAAGAAAAAAAAAAAAAGTGCAAATCGTTAGGCCTGTGAGGTAAAGCCAGGATTCCAGGGGCTTAAATGGTGAGTGAATGAGTGTATGGCCCATTTCACTTCCCCCCCCTCCTGCCATGGTGCGTTCTCTTTCCTTATTTTCTGAATCCTGCCTCACCCCATCCTTGGGTGGGACAGAAGTTGTAGTAGTAGTAGGAGTTGTAGTAGTAGTAGTTGTAGTAGTAGTAGTAGTAGTAGTAGTAGTAGTAGTAGTAGTAGTAGTAGCAGTAGTAGTAGTAGTAGCAGCAGTAGTAGTAGTAGTAGTAGTAGTAGTTGTAGTAGTAGTAGGAGTTGTAGTAGTAGAAGTAGTAGTAGCGATTGTTATTGCTGTTTTGTTTGTAGTAGTAGTAGTTGCAGTTGTTGTTGTTTGTAGCCCCAGGATCATCTGAATGTGAACCCAGTGGACTGCAGGCTAAGTTATCCTCTGCAGCCAACCATCCTCCTTTCGGGGGATGGGGGAGGGGGGGTTGAGGGACGTTTGTATAACTGAGGGAGCTGCCCGGTTATAATCAGCACCACCACGTGAAGGTGTCCCTCTCCTGGGTGGCAAAAATATGATGCACAGACCAGTATCTTCTCACAGTTGAACAGAAACCTAGCAGTATAATCGAAACCATATTCTTCAGACGGTACTGGGATGTGTTTTTTGAAAATTATATGGAAATGGCTGGAATATTATAGTTATACTCCTTTCATTTTAACTTGGACTAAAATTGCCATCTCTCCACCTTCAATACTGAATTACAACAAGAGATTTATCACTAGGATATGATGGTAGTCACGAAGTGCTGTGGAAAGGGTGTAGAGCCGTAGTACTGGCTTATTCTGCCACTGCGCTACGTGAAATAAGCAGCAAAAGGGTCAGGTTAAGGTAAATTGATTATAGAATATGCTAGTCACGAAGAAGTGCTATGGAATGGATGTACAGTTAAAGGGAAGAGAGTACAGTGATAGATTTGTGTCCATGTTCAGCTGCATGTTACCTAATTTATTTATGTTTATTTTTTGGGTTCTAGTCCCTCTAATTACCGTGACTCTCTCTCTCTCTCTCTCTCTCTCTCTCTCTCTCTCTCTCTCTCTCTATCTATCTATCTATCTCTCCCTCTCTGCAAGAAGGAATGTTAAAAATTAATACATCACGCGAAAAGGCAATACAAACTGCACACACACACACAAACAAACACACACAAAATGTACTCAGGACTACAAAATACCTAAACACCTGGAACAGAAAGAAATCAGATCTCATATTGGCCTATTAATTGGTCAAAATTGGGAACTAACGTCAGACAATTACGAAATACTATAGATTTTTTTAGTCAGTATTCACCATCGAGAGTACAAAAATTATACTCCTTTCACTCTAACTGGGCCCATATTTTCGTCATTTTGCAGCTTATATCACGTAATTTTACTTCTTTAACTCGAACCTGGCCCAGATTTTCATCCTTTTGCAGCATCTTGTTGCTGAACGCTTTGTTGAGAGGTAGTAAGCATTTTGCAGTGGTTAAGACGAATGACTCACATGGTTTAAGATGTTTTGCCTAGATCGTTGATTATTAATTGAAGGTTAAATTTACTGCTGATGGCACAGGGTGGTGAAGACAGACACATGGTGAGGAGAGTTCCTTCGTGTGAGATAAGGGGTTCAGGCCCCGCACATGTTGGTCATCTTTCATGATGGGAGTGCTGTGCTTACACTACAGAAAGGGAAGAGATGTCAATCTGGAGATTGAGTTTTGAGAGTACACACACACAGAGACCCTGAGCTGCGGCTGTAAGTGTGCCACAGCCGTGGGTAAGTCACGTCAGCAGCCACACGCTGTACCCCACGAAGTATAGACCCTCACTACGTAAGTTGTCAGCACGTGTGGTAGCACTGTCTAAGGATTAATGT
>JAGKTI010016153.1:7790-19693 GCA_018397915.1 Birgus latro
AGTTTGAATTTCCCACCCGCGCCGACTAGCTCCCTTCCTGCTCAATCTCCTTCCTACTAGTTCTGTCTCAACTCCCGTGAACATTGGATGGCTGTTCGATCGTTTGCGGTATTTTCGTTCTTGTTTAAATAATCAAAAGTCACAGTGCTGAGGATTAAGTGTAGTTAAACACTGGATTGCTGGACATGCTTCAAGAGCAATTATGACCACTGTAAAAACCTTAGAGATGGGGGTAAACAACAATCACGGACTGTAAGTAAACATTGTCAACTGCTAAATATTTTCCATAATCACTTCTAAATCCTCATTCTCTGGTTACATTTTATTTACTTCATGCTTTGTGTTCCATATTTGAGTGCACAGGCTGTGAAAGAGGTGATTTTCTCAGTGATTATCATGTCTCTTACATACGTTCACTATCTATCCAACTGGTGAACATTTTTGCCCAACACACCTCTAAATCATAATTTATCTGGTTACATTTTATTTACTTCATGCTTTGTGTCCCATATTTGAGTGCATAGGCTGTGAAAAGGTGATTTTCTCAGTAATAATCATGTCTGCCTTACTCGAAATCATCATCATTTTTGGGTTAAAATTCGATTAATTCATGCTTTGTGCCAATTATTTATGTGAATGGGGTCTTAATTAAGTGCTATGCATGTCCAGGAGGGAGGTAGGTAGGCGGTTTTCTGATTTAGGTTAGGTTAGGTTAGGGTCAAGAAAGACCCGTGCTGTTGGTGAACAGTGAACACCTTTGCCATACCTAACTCTTTTTCTGGTAACAGTTTATTTATTTGATGCTTTGTAACCCATATTTTAGTGCATAAGATATGAGAAATGATGATTTTCATAGTGATAGCCACGTCTGATACTTACTTACACTAACCTGCCAACTCGTGAACACGCCTGCCTTACTCACCTCAAATTCATAATTTTTGGGTTAAAATTTGATTAATTCATGCTTTGTGCCAGTTATGTGAATGGGGTCTTAATTAAGTGCTATGCATGTCCGGGAGGGAGGTAGGTAGGTGGTTTTCTGATTTAGGTTAGTGTCAAGAATGACTGGTGCTGTTGGTGAACAGTGAGCACCTTTACCATACCTAACTCTTTTTCTGGTAACAATTTATTGATGCTTTGTATCCCATATTTTAGTGCATAAGATGTGAGAAATTATGATTTTCATAGTGATTGCCATGTCCGATACTTATTTACACTAAGCTGCCAACTCATGAACATCTATGCCTTACTTACCTCAAAATCATCATTTTGGGGTTAAAATTCAATGAATTCATGCTTTGTGTCCATTATTTAATGCATATGGTGTGAGAAAGGGTGATTTTCATAGTGATTTCCATGTCTGATACTTAGTTACACTTGCTGGAAAGTTGTGAGCACCTATGCCTTACTCACCTCTAAATCATCTTTTTTGGTTAAAATTCAGTTAATTCATGCTTTGTGTGCATTATTTATGTGAAAGGGGACTTAAATAAGTGCTATGCATGTCCGGTAGGGAGGTAGGTAGGTGGTTTTCTGATTTAGGTTAGGTTAGGTTTGGGTCATGAATGACCAGTGCTGGAGCTTCAGAGCCACTATCCGGACAAGACCACTATCCGGACATGCTTTTGGCTCTATTACGTCGGATATTGGAGGGATTACTATTGAACAGCTTTGGGGACATCAAACAACTTTGTCACACACCCACACCGATCGTGAACCATTCATTCAGATGCCCATTTACCCTAACACGTGCTTCACTACCATCATAAAAACTCCTGATGGCACATAGCAGCTTACTATCTACACCACACGTGCGCAGAACTTTCCACAATCCTTCTCTGTCCACTTTGTTGTATGCTTTTTCCAGATCCATTAATGCCATAAACACCTTATGGTTCTTTTCACAACCTTTCTCTGCTATGATCCACACATCCTCTCCACTCCTAAAGCCACCCTGTTCATCACTCACTAGGACTTCTGATATCTCTCCTACTTTATGATAATTCTTCCATATACCTTCCCTACCACACTCAATACACTTATGCCACGAAAATTCTTGCACTCACTTTGCTCACCTGTATTATTGTACTGAGTGGATGGGGGTGCCCATCATGCATTCACTCATTGTAGAGATGCCATATGATCTCTACAGTTAGTGACAAGCCAAATGGTTTCCTGTACCCAGGAAACCATTTAATACGCTGGGTGGTAACCAGTTAAGTTTCCCCCCAGATTCCCCTATCCAAAATCACTTAATCATGGCAGACATTTCAGAGGGCTCGGAGGGCTCAATACCTGCCCAGGCCTCAACCAAATGGGCAGATTTGCATGGCCATGTGCAGTGCAAGAGGTGTGAATGAGGAGAGGAAGAGGGTGGATGTGTTCAAGAATGAGAGAGATGCCGTGATGGCATTGTGTGAAATGAAGATGAAAGGGTATGAAGTGGAGGAGTGGGAGGGTGTGTGATGTGTAAGATCAGGCATGAATTGGCGAGGAAGATGCAAAAGAGTTGCTTTGTTGATGAATGAGGTGTGGCAGAGTGGAATGAGAGACTACAAATGTATCAGCTCGAGGTGTATGAATGTCAAGTTCAACTTTGAGAAGGTGAAAGTGGCAGTGCTTGTAGCATATGCATCATGTGAGGACAGGAGTGAGAGAGAGAAAGACAGGTTTTGGGATGAGCTGGATGAAGTAGTGGGAGAAATGCCTTGGAGCTATAAAGTGACCGTAGTATGTGATATGAATGGAAGAGTACACACTGGTCCTGAGGATAACATTATGGGTTGTAATGGAGTACCAGGAGAAAATAATAATGGGAAGTGACTAAAGGATATGTGTCAGGAGAGGAGGTTGTGCTTTTTTAACTAATATTTCAAACACAAAGATGCACATAAATATACATGGTATAGAGGGAACGGGGATCATGTAGAAAAATGCCTGATTAATTAAATGCTTGTAGAGAGGTCGATGCTGGGAATGGTTGCTGATACGAGGGCCGTGAGAGGACGATGTGGAGGTCTGTCAGATTATATAATTGTGGTATGCAAGATCAAGCTGAGAGGAGTGAGCTGGATCAGGAGAGAGAGGAGCAGTCAGGGAGAAAGACTGAAAGTTAAGAAGCTGAGGATCAAAGAAATGGCAGATGATTACAGGACCAATGAAATGGATCTGGATGGCCTGTGGAATGCATATAGGTATTGCTTAGTTAGGAATGCTAAAGCTGTGTGTGGTGTGGTAAGAGTAACAACAAAAAAGAAATGTACGGCATGGTGGGATGATGATGTTAAGAGAGTGGTGGAGGAAAAGAGGAAGAAGTGGCTAAAGTGGTTGCAGGACAGGGATTCAGTTGAAATAACTGATTAACTATATTGAGAGCAAGAAGCACTTATAGAGACTAGTGAAGAGGAAATAGGAGGAGGTAAATGCTGGTCTAGAAAGAAAAATGAATGCATATTACTCTGAAAATAGGAAGTTAATGTGAAAGCGGAAAGAAATGTGATGTGAAGGAATGTATAGAGAGAGCAGAGCAGCTGTAAACATGGTTGGTTTTCGGGGTGTGCAGGGAAGGAATGCAGTGCCAGGAGACGTGACACTTGCACAAGTGAAGAGTGCTGTGAAGCGGCTGAAAAATGGGAAAGCAACTGGCATTGATGAGGTGTATACAGAGATGATTAAGTGTAGTGGAGAGAGTGGAATGAAGTGCATGTTGGAGACAGGTAAGACAGTGTGGATGAGTGAAACTGTGCCAACAGAGTGGAAAAGGGCTGTGATTATACCCCTGTACAAAAGAAAAGGTGAGCAAAGTGAGTGCAAGAATTTTCTAGGTATAAGTTTGTTGAGTGTGGTAGGGAAGGTATTTGGAAGAATTATTATAGAGAAAATATGAGAGATATCAAAAGTCCTAGTGAGTGATGAACAGGGTGGCTTTAGGAGTGGCAGAGAATGTGTGAATCAAATATTTGCAGTGAGACAAATAACAGAGAAGGCTTGTGAGAAGGACCATAAGGTGTTTATGGCATTCATGGATCTGGAAAAAGCATACAACAAAGTGGACAGAGAAGGATTGTGGAAAGCTTTGCGCATGTACGGTGTAGATGGTAAGCTGCTAGATGCCGTCAAGAGTTTTTATGATGGTAGTGAAGCATGTGTAAGGGTTAATGGGCATCTTAGTGAATGGTTCACAATCGGTTTGGGTGTTCGACAAAGCTGTGTGATGTCCCAATGGTTGTTCAATATACAGTAGGCGCGGAAAGTGTTGACGCCATCTTAAAAAAAGAAAACATTTTTGTGGTTAGCAAGGAGAAACAAGTAAATTAACACTCATCATTGAATTTAGTATTTACTGGCATTCCCCTTCACCTTTATTATCTTCTTAAGGCGTCTGGGGAGACTGATGGCGTAGTTTTGCAGAACAGACGGACTAAAACTGCTCCATAGCTGCAGCCTCAAGTTTAGGCAAAGATGATGTGTCCATACTACGCAGCTGCCGCTTCATGTGCGCCCATAAATTCTCAATGGGATTGATATCTGGGCTGTTTCCGGGCCAATCTCGAATAAAGGGAACCTCACAGTCTGTTAGCCACTGTTTCACTGACTTTGCAACATGTGCAGGGGCAGAATCTTGCATAAATACTCTTGCCTTGGTTTTATCAAAAGAGTCACTTAAAACATCACATAAGAGCTCCAAATAATTGTTCTGGTTCACTTTTTCATTTGCAGGTAGAATTACCAACCTACCAACACCATAATATGTAAAGCAGCCCCAAGCCATGAGTGAGGCTGGGTATTTAACAAACTTGGAAGTGTACTTAGGATCCAGGGGGTCACTGCCTGGTTTGCGGTACACTCGTGATGAAGGGGTACCAGTGACAGTAAATGTTGACTCATCACTCCAAAGCACAGTTTTCCATTGCTCCTCACTCCAGGCAAGATATTTCTTACAAAAATTTACTCTCTTTTTCTTCTGAAGTGCAGTTAGCAGTGGTTTTTTACAAGCACAAAAACTCCTGTAGTCCAGATCGTCATGCAACAGTTGCTGCACACTTCTGACAGACACATCTGCCAGCAACTGTGGGTTCTTTTCTTTTAAATCCCATGCTGTTAGCCTTGGATCCTTGCTAACTTGCCTTGAGATCAGCTGACGGGTCCTGAAGGTTGTCTTACGAGGTCTCCCAGGCTTGGGAGGTGGAGTGGGAGGAATGGCCTCCCCACTGTCCTTGAACCGCTTCACCAGTCTCTGCACTGTCCTCAGTCTAACACCTGTTTGATTTGCAATAAAAGGGAGTTTGTGGCCAGCTTTGTATAAAGTAATCACTTCCACACGTTTGTCCTTGCTTGTGGTTACTTTAGGCATGATGAGAATGTGGTAGGTAATCAAATAACTGTGTTATTTGAGTCAAAACATGCCCTCGTGGTGCATCACACACAGAGACAATCCTCCTCCTGTGGCTGCCCAAACATTACTGAGCCTGCTCCTGTGGTGCCAAATCTATCAAGCAGGGTTGCCAGCTCCCGTTGAAAAAGCGTCGGCTCATTTCGCATCACAGGGGAGGGTAGTATTGACCCTACTTCACTTAACGCGAAAAAAAATGACGTCGGGGCCTTTCGCGTCAATACTTTCCGCGCCTACTGTATATGTGGATGGGGTGATGAGAAAAGTAAAAACACGAGTAATGGAGAGGGGGATGGTGTTGGTAATGAATGATGATGGATGGAATATCTCAAATTTGTTGCATGTTGATGATGCAGTACTGTTTGCAAATACTGGACAAGAACTTGGTTGGCTAGTGCAGAGTTTTGCTGATGTCCGTAGCATCATGCATTGAGAGTAAGTGTAGAAAAAGAGTAAAGTGATGGTAATCAAGAGAGAAGGTGACACCCAGTGCGATGTTACAGTGAACGGAGAGAGACTGGAACTGGTGAGACAGTTCAAATACCTTGGTAGAGTGATGGAAAAGAGAGGAAAATGTGCAAAAGAAGTGGAAAGTAGAGTGACACAAGGAAGGAAAGTAGCTGGTGCAAGGTAGGCCTTGATAAGAAGCAGAAGCTTGAGTGTTGCAGGTGCGTGAGGCTTACATGAAGGAGTTTCAGTGCCAACTTCAACATATGGATGTGAGACTATGGTGTAGCATGAAAATGAAAAGTCAGGAGTAAGAGCAGTGGAGATGGGACTGCTGAGGAATGTATGTGGAGTACAGAGGGTGGATAGGGTACGAAATAATGTGATTCATGAAAGATGTGGAGTGAGGAAGTCGGTGGAGACCAGAATCGAAAGGTGTACTGAGATGATATGGTCATGTGGAGAGAATGGATAAGAACAGAGTGGTGAAAAAGGTATATCTGAGCGAATTTGAAGGAGGGAGGAGGCGAGGTAGGCTGAGAAGGTGGAGAGATGTTGATGAGTGTGTGAGGAAGAGAGGCTAGGGAACTGACGAGATCGAGCTGGCCGAATGAATGTTGTGAGAAGTGCGTGATTAGGGATTTGGCACCCCTTTTTAACGTGGCAGCATTTGGATTGACTCTATTGGATACGTTTATTTGAAGCTACAGAACGTGGTGAATGTTTTTAGCATATCTGATAGAGCCAGGATTCTGGGGGCTTGAATGATGAGTGAATGGAGGCGTGGCCCATTGGACTTGGCAAATTTGGGCTGTGCTACTCCTCACCCTGTCCTAGGGTGGGAAAGGAGGTCCGGATGATTATGATGTCAGGTACAGTCACAACCTTTTTGCACTCTGCTGGCACAGTTTCACTCATCCATGCCTTCTTACATATCTCCAACAAGCACTTCATTCTGCTCTCTCCACTTCGCTTAATCATTTTTGCATACACCTCATCAGTCCCAGCTGCTTTCCCATTTTTCAGCTGCTTCTCAGCATCCTTCACCTGTATGAGTGTCACGTTTTCTGGCACTGCATTCCTTCTCTGCACACCCGCAAAACCAATCATATTTACAGCAGCTCAGCTTTCTCTATTCCCATTCTTTGGACTTTCAAAATATTCATTCCATCTGGTCCTTACTTCATCCCCATGGGTTAATAATCTACCACTTACATCCTTCACAATTTCAGATTTCTTTCCACTGTCACTTCTACATTTCCACACTTCTTCCAGAATAACTTCCTATTTTCAGAGTAATTTGCATTCATTTTTCTTGCTAGAGACCAACTTGTCTTGCCCCGGGCTCGTATGCTCCTCATGCAGTGACATTAGATTGGATGATGAATGGATCATCATTTACCTCCTCCTGTTTCCTCTTCACTAGCCTCTTTATGTGCTTCTTGCTCTCAGTATATTCAGTTCATACTTCAACTGAAACCCTGTCCATTAACCACTCTAGCCACTTCTTCCTCTTTTCCTTCACTGCTTTCTTAACCTCTTCATCCCAACATGCCGTACCTTTCTTCGTTGTTGTTACTCTTGCCACACCACACACCACTTTAGCATTCCTAACTATGCAATCCCTGAATGCATTCCTCAGACTGTCCAGATTCACTTCATTCCAATTCACTGATTCTGACTCCTCCCCTACTTAGGTCCTCTGTTCGTCTGCCATTTCTTTGATCCTCAGCATCTCGACTTTCAGACTTTCTCCCTGACTGCTCTTCTCTCTCCTGGTCCACTTCACTCCTCTCAGCTTAATCTTGCATACCACAATCTTTTGATCTGACAGACCTCCACATCGTTCTTCCACGGACTTATTATCGGCAACCATTCCCAGCATTGATCTCTCGCTGAGCACGTAATCAATCAAGCTCCTTTCAACATGATCGCTGTTCCCTCTGTACCATGTATATTTATGCATCTTTCGTTTTCGTTTTTGAAGGCTCCAACATGCTTGCATGCGTCTGCCTTGGTCACCTAATGGCGGCTCTCCATGCTGTTCAATCTCTGCCAGCCTCCCTGTTCAATCCCTTAACCCTGAGGTCATACTTAATGACCTCGTCCCATGTCTTTCTCGGTCTACCCCTCCCAACCCCTCCCCCAATATTAACACTTCTCACCTTCTGCACCCAATCATCGTCCCCCATCCTCTCCACATGTCCAAACCACCTCAGCCTACCTCTCCTCATCACAACACCAATACACTCCAATCCCATCCTTCCTCTCAACTCTTCCATCGTAAACTCAGCCCCCCCCAGGCCTTGCACGCAGGGACGCACTGCACATCCACCTAATCATTGTCATTTCTGTACGTTTAATCCTGCGAATATCCTCTTCCTTTACTGCCCAGGTCCTACTACCATACAGCATCACACTCCTAACACATGCTGCCAAAGGCCCCTTAGCACGTAAGGAGAGTCCTTTCAATGTCAGGAGAGGCAACAGCTTCCTGAACTTCTTCCAACCACTTCTCACCCTAGCAATCGAGCTAGCTCCAGCCCCACCTCCGGCACATAACATGTCTCCCAGATAATAAAACTCTTCCACACACTCAAGAGACTCATCAGCAAGTTCAATCCTTTGAAATATGAGTTACAAATGCACAACCTCCTGTCCTGACACATGTTCTTCAGTTGCTTCTTATCATTTTCTCTTGGTACTCCATTTCAACCCATTATGTTATCCTCAGGACCAGCGCCTATTCTTCCATTCATATCACCCATTACAATCACTTTATAGCTCTTGGACATTTCTCCCACTGCTTCATCCAGCTCATCCCAACACCTGTCTTTCTCTCTCTCACTCCTGTCATTACATAGTGCATACGCTACAGTCACAGCGACTTTCATCTTCTCAAACATGAACTTGACATACATACATTTTGACCTGACGCATTTGTAATCTCCCATTCCACTCTGCCACATTTCAGTCATCAACAAAGCAACTCCATTCTTGCATCCTCCTCGCCCATCCATGCCTGACCCTTTACACTTTACACCCTCCCACTGCTCTTTTCACACCCTTTCATCTTTGTTTCACACAATACCATCACAGCCTATCTCACACTCTTGAACACATTCACCACTTTTACCGTCATGCTCTCCTCTTTCACACCTCTCACATTCCACATGACCATGCGAATCTGCCCATTTGGTTGGGACCCTGGTCAGGTACTGGGCCCTCTGAGGCTTCCCAGAATATTTGCCATGATTAAGTGATTTTAGGTTGGGGAATCTGGGGATACTTAACCTAGCCAAAAACCCTGGTTATATGGTTACCACCCAGGGTAGTGAATGGTTTCCTGGGCACAGGAAATCATATAGCTTGTCACTTAGTGTGGAGACCATTCTTTTTAATTCTGTCCTGGACCATTTTGTTGTAAGTTGGTGCTTGAGGCATTTTATTCAAGCAGTCAACTGAAATCATTTCAGTCAGAATGAAAAAGCTGTCTTATATAACCCTTTCTCTTCAGTTGATAATCCTTGAGCTGACATCAGATGATTTTCTTCACTTGAAGGCAATCTATATGTCAGAGGAGTAGCCTGTTTCTGAGATAGCCCCCTCACTCCCATCCTGTTTTTTTGTGTGCATCAGTTAGCAGTGCATTCCATAATAGTAATTGCAGTGGATAAAGCTGTACAGTAGTCTTCATACAACACGAGAAATGTTATACAGAACCTCATGCAAAATCAAATTTGCGCTAAAACGTGACATATATTTACATGTAAAATAGGGGGTTAGGTTCTAGAAGTCTCATATTTTTCGTTAAAAATATATTTAAAGATAGAGTATTACAAATACGTCTGCCTTAATACACCAAAGACTGTGTTTACGTATGATCTCACCGACTGGACAGCATAGCTGCTTCATTCTAACCTAACCTAACTGATTAGTTTTGCCCCCTAATACTCCCCATAAAAATTTTAATCACCAAGGAGTGCCACTATGCTTCTTGGAAGTCCTCAATACAAATTAAGCAAGAACTTGTTCTAAACAACTTGTAAATAATGGCCTCCCAGCATCACACACATTTTGTCACGAGTCACTTGGCGCTCATAAAAAAAAAATGCAGTGTAAAAGTTTTTGAAAGCTGTTAGTTATCAACAATAAAGGGAAAAAAAAAGCTATAAAGAAGCTGTTAGCACAGAGTGATTGCGTATCTCACTTATTAGATACACATAAATTCAGTAATTGTCAAAAATAAATAAGTCAGCCAAGCAGTATAATTTATATGACAACATATTTCACAAGAACTGAACTCACATAATTATATTACCTAACTATTTATGTCAGTACATAGTGTCTTCACGTATCCCGAATTTTCTTTACCACAGACCATCATTTCATAAAGATCGAGTACAAAGCCTTTTTTTTTTTTTCCTCCCCAAAGGCTTTAACTTGTTTCCCCCCCCAACAAAGGAACTATCCACATCGTAAACACACCCGACTCACTGTATCTTATGTGATCGTTTGCATAGCTTCCACACCAGACGCCACTTTGTTCAACAACGTTTTATTTTCCTTTGGAGTAAATGCTTTTCTTATGTTCATACACCTTCAGGGTGCTAAGTGATTAGGCATAACTAAAGTTAGTGTGGAATCACATCCTCAGAGTTCTGAGAGGAAGAGAGGAGCAAGGAAATACGCAAATAAACGCTTCTTTTCACAGCGATGATCCACAGAGCACTGAGGCAGGCTGTGGGCTGGCCAGGTGGTATGGGACATGGTCACTTGGGTTGGGTCGGGTCGAGGAAACTATCAGTGACCGACAAAAACAACATGAGTTGTAAACAAATGCAGTCATCTGGAAATCCAGTTCCTAAACGCACCCGTTTCCCACAGTTTCTCTCGTAATTGAGTGATATTACCATGCAGTTACGTAATTATGGGAGAAACTAAATGCTCTTGTTATTGTAAGATTGTAGTTTCGTTTGGTCTTAAATCGCGACTCTACTGTATTCCAGAAGTGGCTTTACAACCTCGTAATGGTGGAAAAATGGGTTTTGGCTTTACAAAACCAAGTTATTTTTAATGCAATATGTTTGATATAGTTGACAATTTTAGTTGAAGTGTGTATTCTTGAGATATCACTGGTATAGTTTGATAGGATAAAGTGGGTAAAAGAGGAGTGGAGGAAAAGAGAACGAAATAACAGTAGTGGATGCAAGAAAGGGGATCAAATGACAGGAGTATGTGGAGTATATAGGGCAGGGTGAGGAGTAGCAACATCGAGACAGCCCAAGTTTGCCCAGCCCAATGGGCCACGCATCCATTCACTCATCATTCAAGCCCCCAGAATCCTGGCTCTATCTGATACACCAAAAAACTTTCACTACATTCTGTAGCTTCGTATAATCGTATCCTATAGTGTCAGTCCGAACGCTGGCACATTAATAGGGGTGCCATATCCCTGATCATGCACTTCTTCTCACAACATTCATCCAGCCAGCTCGATCTTTTGTCAGTCCCCTAGCCCCACCGACTTCCATACTTCTCTTCCTCACACACTCACCTACTATACTGTATCCCTCCACCTCCTTGGCCTACCTCACCTTCTCCCTCCTTCAGATTCACTCAGATATACCTTTTTCACCACTCTATTCTTATTCATTCTCTCCACATGACCATACCATCTTAGTTTACTCTCTTTGATTCTGGAGTCCACAGACTTCTTCACTTCACATCTTTCACGTACCACATTGTTTTGTATCTTATCCATTCTCTGTACTCCACATATATTCCTCAGCAGTCCCATCTCCATTGCTGTCACTCCTGACTTTTCATTTTCGTGCCACACCATAGTCTCACATCCATATGTTAAAGTTGGCACTAACACTCCTTCATGTAAGCTCACGCAGCTGCAACACCCAAACTTCTGTTTCTTATCAGAGCCTTCATCGCACCAGTGACCTTCCTTCCTTGTGTCACTCTACTTTCCACTTCTTTTGCACATTTTCCTCTCTTTTCTGTCCTTGTACCCAGGTATTTGAACTCTCTCACCAATTCCAGTCTCTCTTCA
>JAGKTI010016154.1:3258-19692 GCA_018397915.1 Birgus latro
GTGTGTGTGTGTGTGTGTGTGTGGTAGTGGTGGTATTAATGGTGTTAGTTGCTGCTGGTGGTGGTAATGATGGTAGTTGGTTGTGGTGGTGATAATGGTGGTAGTTGGTGGTGGTGGTAATTGTGGTAGTTGGTTGTAATGGTGGTTGTAATGGTGGTATTGGTTGTGGTGGTGGTGGTAATGGGTAGTTGTTGGTGGCGGTGGTAATGGTGGTAGTTGGTTGTGGTGGTGGTGGTGGTAATGGTAGTAGTCGGTGGTAGTGGTGATGGTGATAATTGTAGTAGTTGGTGGTGATGGTAATTGTGGTGGTTAATAGCGGTATTGATGGTGGTTGATGGTGATAATTGCTGTGGTGATAATCCTGATTGAGATCATACAACTGTTAATAATCGAGTAACCATCATCATCCTATACATAATTGTGTGTGTGTGTGTGTGTGTGTGTAAATATGTAAGTATTTAAAACACTGAATATTCTAGAAAGCCAGAGAGATTGCAAGAACGAGAGGGAGGAGGAAGGAGGGGTTGAAGGGGAGGGAGGAGACAGAGGGTGAGAGGGAGGGAGGAGGGAGGGGGGTATGGAGGGGACGGAGGAGGGAAGGGACGAAGGTGGGAGGGGGGGATGGAGGTTGGACGGGGGGATGGAGGGAGATGGGAGGGATGGAGGAAGCGCGCTTTTCAGGGAGGAGAAAGATGTGGAGGGAAGGAGAAAGACAAGAGGTAGAAGGACAAAGAGGTGAAAAGAAGGCAAGGTGAGGAAAAGGAGAGAGGAATTGAGGAGGAAGAAGGGATGTGAAAAGAGTGAGTTGGTGGAAACAGGCAGGTTAGTGGAGGGGGGGAGAACCCGGGGGGGGGGAGGGAGGGAGGGAGGAAAGGGGAGGGAACAAGACGAGGGAAAGAATGTGGGGGAGGTGGAATTCGCCGGCTTTTGGTCAGTCTGGCTTGAAATCTGAGCGGCGGAAGTTCGCTGCATTAGTGGTAAGATATTTTCCTTTTTCTTCCCATTAATTGCTTGTATGATAATAGTACTGATTTTACTTTGCTCTTTAAACATTCCTGAGTAGTTTTAAAGCTTATTCAGGTAATGGAAATCGTAATAACTGGCAGTAGATGGGTAACAGAGCGTGGTGTGGAATTTGGGGTGGGTTGGGGTCTGTGTGTTGAGTTTGGGGTTAGTGTGAAAATCGTGTTTTGGGTAAAGAATTTACAGTGTTTGTGGATATTTGTGTTGATATTTTTATGTTGCTTTCGGTGTGATGGCTTACAACATTTTTTTTTCTCAGCATGGTGGCTATAACTGGATGACATGGAGGCAAATGATGTGTCCTCCCTTTCCGGTTTCAAAGCAGTTAGCTGTTGGGGCTACCACCACCACAGCTACCACAACTACCACCACCACTACTAGCGCAACCACAACCATCCCTATGGAGGGAGTTTTTAATTGGATACTAATTTGGTGAGTAAAACCATTTATTATACGGTTTAATTTTTAGTATAGTTTATTATTTTTGATTATGATGATGCCACTCCCACATGGCTTTTCTGGAATGTTTAGGTGTACTAATTTTCACAAATTCAAAAAATCATATGGTATAGCAAGTCTCATATGTGATCCAGTCCCCCTTCAGATAATTTCCGGCCAAGTATAGTCAGATTGGGATAAGTATGAATAGTAACAAGGGAGACGTTCTTAATACGTGACCAAGATTCTTCGTAAAGATCCCCAGCCCTATTTCAGTTCGTTGATGGCAAAATAGTCAGACTAGGAGGTTAACTCTGACTATAGGTCTCACAATCTGGTCCAGATTTTTCTTTCGTAAATTGTTTCATGTAGCTCATTGGCAGAAAGACGCTGGTATGGCTGTACATTCTTCCCATAACAGTTCATGACTTAATAATAATAAAGCACTAAGACTTGACTTTCAAAATGGAGAGAAGGTAATGTTAGGGTAGATTAGAAACAGTATGTTATACAAGGACTCATTCCTAACCCATAACTACGGCTTATCAAAGTCCAGGCAACCACATCTTATTTTTTGTGTGACCCATTGTCAGAAAAACAGGCTGTAGATCTAAGTGACAACTTCCCACTTTGAATATTTGGCTGTAACAAAAACTTGTTAGAATGTTATGCCCTTCACTTTAACTTGGTCTAAATAATATCTCAGCATCTTGAATTTTGAGTTTTAACAGTAGATGAATACTCGAATGTTAAGTGCAGTGGAAAGGAAAACCAGCTATAGCACTACCTTGTTCTGCCACTGAACTATGCGAAATGAACATAAGGCAAAATCTAGGGAAAGTAGGAAGTAGTGGTGTTATTTACTATATAACTGTCTACTCTGAATATAAATAATTTGTACTATATTTCTGCGATCATTGCAGTGGTGTTACTATGGTGGCCCTGGGCTCATGTGGGTGAAAACGAAATATCAAGATAGTTCCAAAGAGGGCAGCCGGATTCTGGGTCAAGAGGGATGGAACACTCCCTGGAGAAATCGAAGTGGCGATGGGCATTGCCTGCTTGGAGGAGAGTGTCAGAAGTCTTCAGATAACTACAGTACTGTAATGTATTTGTTTAAACCTGAAAACTTTACATAACATTTTCAGCTGTTAGCGTAGTCACAGTTGTGGAAGGCCGAATTGACCTAGGACTCCCATTCCTACATTATAACTTAAGATGAGGTGGAGGGATGGAGTGGAGAGAGATGGGAGACGGGATGTGGGAGTTGGAGGGAACGCAACCAAATGGCAGAACAGGGGAGTATGGAGGTAATTTGTAGCCACCCCCTTCAGAATTAAGGTGTCTGGCTATAGATAACTGAACTCAAGCAACCATACAGTATTATTGTGGGAGTGTTGTTTGACCATTTAAAACAAATTGGTTATGAAAACCAAGGAGACTCATTCCTACCTCCGTAACTATAAAGTTAACTAAATTTTGTGTGTAGCCAATCACGTACTAAAGTTATGGGAGTGGTCCAGTTCCATTAGGTAAGAACTTTCTAGTGGTAATAATTTTTTTCGCAGTTAAGAAATTGAAATGAGATGGAGATATTTTTTTTTTAGCCTTCATTGGGTATGGATTATTGTCCTCTTGTAGTTTAACGAACAGTAGTTTAAGGCAAGTGTCACTACATTGTTCGGACACTCTTGCCATAGCATTTCTTTGAGTGGCATAATTCTTAATCACATTCATTTCGATGTTAACAGAATATACAGTGCACCATGCAAGAAATATGAGAAGGGATGTAGCTGAAACTTTGAGACCTGTTTTATCTAGTGTGGGTGAGAACAGAGGTAAAATACATATGTAGATGCAGTAACAGAAATGTAGTGTGGTTTATTTCACTGGGTGTGTGAAGAGGATGTGGGATAAGAGTGGAAGGTGAGAGGTGTGAACGTTGAGAACAGATGAAATGAAGGGGTAGATTGAGAAGGGGTAGACTGAGGTGGTTTGGGAATGAGGAGAGGGTGGAGGATGACAATTAGGTGCAGCATGTGAGAGGAGTGAATGTCGAAGGCAGAGTTGAAAGGGAGGGGTGGACCGTGAGGGGGTAGATTGAGATGGTTTGGCAATGAGGAGAGGATGACATCTGGGTGCAGAGGGTGAAATGTGTGAACGTTAAGGGTAGAGTTGTAAAAGGGAGACTGAAAAAGACCTGGGATGATTGTAGTGTGACTTCAGGGATAAGGGGCTGAATATAGAAGCTGCTAGAGATAATGGAGCATGGAGAGCTGCCATTAGGTGACATAGGCCGATGCATACAAGAATCTTGGAGCCTGAACAAATGAAGGAAGTGTTGGCTTTTTCTCCCTCTTCTGAACCATGCCATATCCCATCCATAGGTGGGTAAAAAGGCCGAGATGGTTTAGAATTTTAGATACATTACACCCCTTATTGTTTTCTCAATTAATGCGTTTTGCACCCTGCCTTACCCCATTATTAGGTGGAAAGGATCGTGATTAAGGAAAATTATGATTGTCACTAGATAGTTGATTGACTTCTTTCTTTGAATAGGGAAGTAGCATTCTACTGTTTATTAGATGCATTGATTTATATGCAAATTTTTGTGTGAATAGTTTTCACCGAGAAAAACTTGTTTACTGGAGCCTTTAACTCACTTGTTGGTTCGTTTGTCTGCATGTGAATCTGGGTCACTTGAGGCTGAAATTAGCCTTCTGCAGTACATACCTGTATGGCAAGAATATTAACTGATAGACTCCTTGAGATGGATGAGTTAGAAATAGCCTTCATTTGTCATTCCGCATAAAATTTCACTGGTGTTGAGGTAGAACTGTCATTATAGTTAAAGGGTTAATAAGTTCTAAAGCATATTTGTAATTCAAGGCAGTTGGAGGGGAGCAGCAGCTTGATGACAGAGGCGGTCACGCCTGCTGGGATGGTGTCCGGTGGTAGACATCCACCACCACCACCACCACCACCTGGTGCAGCTCAGCTGGATCATAAAATGGTGAGTTCTCTTGAATATGTAATAGCTACTCAATCATTCAGATGCCAGTCTGTTGAAATAACCATTGATGAGCCTAGTGGGGTGTACTGTACGTCAGATTGTATAGTTTTCATAAATCTTGCAATGGTACTAGCTTCTGCTAATTGCCAATTGGCTGCAAAACATGCTTCAATAGGTGCTGGAAAGTTAGAGTACCGTCCATCCATCCATCATCCAATCCTATGTCGCCCCTTAAGGAGCGTAGGTACCTGGGGCTAGGCAAGTTGGTCCTGACATTTAGGATGAGTGACCAGCCGCACTCATCCCTGAGTGGCATTACATGAGCAATAAACCCCAACCACCCCTTGGATATAAACCTTCACTGGTTCAGTCTGATTGGAGCGCCTTAATTAACGCACTAAACTACCAGGTGCC
Source organism: Birgus latro (assembly GCA_018397915.1). Taxonomy (NCBI): domain Eukaryota; kingdom Metazoa; phylum Arthropoda; class Malacostraca; order Decapoda; family Coenobitidae; genus Birgus; species Birgus latro. The sequence continues at coordinate 8,147 of JAGKTI010016154.1, forward strand.
AAAATTTAGTTATATGGTTACCACCCAGTGTAGTAATGGTTTCCTGGTGTACAGGAAACCATTTAGCTTGTCACTCAGTGTAGAGTCACCCACAGGCAGAAGGAAAAGGAAAGGATGAGATAGACAGAAGAGGGAGTGTAAAGTCACCCGTAGCCAGGAGGACGAGGAAAGAATGAAGGAAAGAAAGACAGAAGAGGCTGGAAGGAAAGAAGGATGGAGGAGAGGTTAGGGCAGACACCCGAGAGCAATACTACATCGAGTGAGTGGATGGTGAGTGCCCCAGCCAACCACAAAGTTAGAATACAATAAAGTAAATAGTTAAGTTGCATGGGAAGCTAAATTTTCAAAAGTATGCTGAAATTTGTTATAAACTCAGACTTGCCAAATGGACACACAGCGGGTGTGTAGGATTTAAGAGAAGGCTGACAACCGTATATTAGGAAATTTTTATCCATTCCACCTTGTATAGCATTATTAACATAACTGTATATTTTTAATAAGCATCAGAGACTTGGAACAGGAGGTTAGATATAGCCATTGTTACCCCATTACTAAAGAAAATACCCCCAAAGCTGAATAAAACCAATAGGTGTCAGCAGAAATGAATCAGAACAAATAACAGGGCCCCAGGGGTTTGACGAAAGTCAGCTGGAGACCCCTGTATTTGAAAGGGACAGCAGTGTCGTGACAGTAAAGCCATTGGTACGGTACTTTTTACTTTTTTACTCAATTTAGATTTTATTAATGCCGATTTCAGACTTTTCTCTTTACCATACACCTTTAAATGGAAGACATAGCTTTCTTTAGCATTATCAGAGCCATAGATCATTCCTAATTGTGTTTGGGTGCCTGGTGGTCTAGTGTGTTTGGGTGCCTGGTGGTCTAGTGTGTTTGGGTGCCTGGTGCCTCAGGAACCGCACCTTAGAATTTTGGGGAGTGGTTCAGTTCCATCAGATGAAAGTAAACCAGCTAATGTCTTTCTGTATTTGCAGGAGGTAAGTTAACTTCTAACAAGATGGTTGAAGATTCCAAGACAGCAAGATCAACCCAGCTGTGTAAAGGAAAGTGCCTTTTATTCCAAGAAGATTGGTAATGTGTTGAAACTACATCTTTTTGCTTTAACTTGGCCTAAAATTACCATGCTAGTAATGAAGCAGTGGTGTAGAGAAGGTTTCTGTTGCCTAAAATTACCATCATTGAAGCTTAAGGATTTTGCTGTGACAGTAAATGAAAATCATGAAAAGTGCTGTGGAAAGGATATTATAGAGCTGTTGCTGTCTTTTGTGCTTCTGGACTAAGTGAAGTAAGCAAAAGGATAAATTTTGGCCAAGTTAAGGTGGCAGAAGTATAATTGTATATACAGAAAGTCCTCAGTTATGTACTAGTCACAAAGAAGTGTTGTGGAAATTAGTGAAAGAATCAGTTGTACAGTAGGGTATATACAGAAAGTTATAGTTTACATCTCTCTATACAGAAAGTTATAGTTTGTCTATACAGATAGTTGTAGTTTACCTCTCTGTATGTCTGTCTGTCTAAGTAGTTTTCTCATTGTCCCAGGCTCGTTTATATGCAAGTCGTAGGAAGTGCTGAATTTTGTCTCTAGGCTTATGTGAACATGAACATGATGGTCTGCAGGAAGGATAGGGAGGTATATGACTAGTAACCAAGGAGACTCATGAAGGCAACCCTCTCCAGTGGCTATAAAGTGGGTTAATATGACTAGTAACCAAGGAGACTCTAGTTCACCATCCTTGGAGAGGATTAGGGAGGGAATAGTGATTTTTTGTTTAATGGGATTGTGAATTAAGGGACTTGTTGATCAACCCCAGTCTGTCCGGCCATGTAGACCCATCAGCCACGGGTAAGCGACACCCCCTTGTAGGCCCACCCCATGTAATGAACCAGTGTTCTCTTGCGGCTGACAGTGCCCTGCAAGGGAGGTGTGAGGAAGAGTGTGGAAGTTTGGCTCTTGGGTGGATGCTTGATTTGCATCTCTGCCCAGTTAACAGGGGCACCATAACTGGCTCCAGCTAACCCTGTTATCTGGTTACATGGTTACTACCCAGCATTGTAAATGATTTCCTGGGTTGCAGGAAAACATTAGGCTTGGCACCCAGAGTAGAACCACTCGAAGTGGAAAGAGAAGTAAACAGTGACAGTAAGGAAAGGGAGAGATAGGAAGAGGACAGAAACTGAATGATAGAGTTGAAGGAAGTAGTAGGCAGTACTACAGTGCAAGCTTTAAAGGTCACAAATATTTTAAGTTCAAATTCTGTAGTACAATATATGAAATCAGTTATTTTTATTTCCCAAAATTAGCTCTGCAAATGACCACAGAGTCTAGCATCTAAAATTGACTGCTACACATATCTGGTACTGATGACCTTATGACATTATAAAACGTCTGGTCACCTTGTGGTTAAGAAGCACTTTACTGTTTTATTGTATTCAGATTTCATAATTGTGGCTTCAAAATGGCGTCTTAGCTTTACCAATTAGTGCAGTTCTCTGTAAAAAAAAAAAAAAAAAAGGAAACAAAACAATCCAGCCGCAAGTAGGTAGTGTGTGTGTGTGTGTGTGTTTGTATTTACCTATTTGTAGTATACAGGAATTGAGCTAAGCTCGTGTTGTCCCGTCTCCATATCTACATTCATCTAATCTAATTTTAAATACATGAATGTTTTTCGCCTGCATCACCTCTTCATCTAAGTCATTCCAAATACTTATGCTTCTATTCGGGAAACTGAACCTTTTGAGATCATTAAGACATCTACTTTTCCTCAACTTGAAGCCATGACCTCTTGTTCTTCCATCATCCAACACAAAAAGATCCTCTCTATCCACCCTTTCCAATTTTCTTACGTTTCTAAATATTGTGATCAAGTCGCCTCTTTCCCTTCTCTCCCGCAGTGTTGGTAACTTCAGTTTTTCCAATCTCTCCTCGTAGGTGAGTTCCCTTAAACGTGGTATCATCTTCATTGCCATCCGTTGAACCCTTTCTAGTTTATCAATATGCTTCTTCAAATGAGGTGACCATACCACCGCCGCATACTCTAGTCTTGGTCTTATCGTGGTCACTATCAACTCCCTCAACATTTCCTCATCCATATAATTAAAAGCCACTCATGTTGGTCAGTATTCCATAAGTTCCCCCAATAATTTTGTTAATATGCTTTTCTGGTGACAAGTCATCCCGAATAATCACTCCCAAGTCTTTCTCATCCTTTCTTTTACTAATCATCTCATTGCCCATTTTATATGTCCAGTGTGGTCTTCTTTCACTTATACCCATTTCTAATACATGACACTTCTTGGCATTAAAGTCCATTTTCCAAGTCTGGCTCCAGCTGTGTAGTTTGTCCAAGTCCTCTTGCAGTTCTTTACAACTATCAATACATTTAATATGTTTCATAATTTTAGCATCATCTGCAAACATACTCATGTAACTATTCAAACCCTCTGGCAAATCATTTATATATATCAGAAACATTCCTGGGGCCAGGACAGAGCCCTGGGGGTACTCCACTAGTCACATTTCTCCATTCTGAAACCCTGTCTCTTATTACTGTTCTCATCTGCCTCCCTGTCAAATAATCTCTGATCCATTTTAATAGTTTCCCATGCACCCCTCCAAAGGTCCTCAACTTCCACAATAGTCTCTTATAGGGCACTCTGTCAAATGCTTTCTTAAGATCCAGATAGACACAGTCCGCCCATCCCTCTCTCTCCTGTGCGACATCTGTTACCCTACTGTAGCAACACATTATCTTCCTTCCCTAAAACCAAATTGTCTTGGTGTTATCACTTCATTTTCTTCTAAATACTTTATCCATCTTTTTCTAATAACTTTCTCACAGATTTTACAAACAATACTAGTAAGTGGCACAGGTCTATAATTAAGTAGATCTTCCCTATCTCCTCCCTTAAAGATTGGCACAATACTTGCTCTTTTCCAATCTTTAGGTAACTGTCCATTTTCAAGCGAGGTCTTGATGATGACATAAACTGGCCACACTAACTGGTCAGCACATTCCTTCAGGATCCATCCAGCCACACCATCTGGTCCCATTGCTTTTCTCACATCCAAATCCTTCATCAGCTGTAGCACCTCATTCATGTCAACTGTAATTTCAGCCATTCTTGTCAGCCTGGGTTCCATTTCAGGCTCCCTAAATTCGTCTTCCAATACATAAACTGACTGCAGCTTGTTGTTCATTATTTCACACAAGTCTTCCTCTCTTTCGTATGTTTCATCTCCATCCCTCAGTCGTATTATACTGTCCTTAACTTTCATTTTGCAATTTACAAACCTTTAAAATAGTTTCGGCTCTTTTTTACAGTTAGATACAATATCTTTTTCATATTTCCTTTCCTCTTCTCTCCGTACCCTTACATATTCATTTCTAACCTGCTTGTACTCCTCCCAAGCCCTTTCACTATACCTTCTTCTCACTTTATTCCATGCTTTTTCTCTTGCCTCTTGTGCCATCCTACATCTGTTGTTAAACCATTCTTTCTTCCTTTCCATAGCTGCAGAAAATTTTGGGACATACTTAGTAACTCCTGTTTTATATACTTCTAACAAAAACTCATATTTCTCATCAACATTTGTGATCATATTCATTTTACTCCATTCTACATTTTGGAAAAAGTTCCTCAGGGAAGCAAAGTCTGCCTTCCCATAATTGTATCTATTTTCTGTGTTTTTCATCTCTTTCTCCCCTCACTCCTACCACATCCATCTCAGTTACCAGATGATCACTTTTTACCAAAGGGGCAATGGTAGGTTATGTTTCTCACATCATTTGGGTCCTTTGTGAATACTAGGTCGAGCCTGGATGGTTCATCAACACCCCTAATTCTTGGGTTTTCTTTGATCAACTGGGTTAACATGTTTTCCATCATCAATTCCAATAATTTATTTCCCCATGATTCCTCATTGTTCCCAGCATCCATACTTTCCCAGTCAACTTCTCTGCAGTTAAAATCTCCCATTAATATTATTCTATTTCTTCGTTCAATTAACATTTTTAGCCTAATAATGGATTCTCTTATTAACTGTTCGTAATCTTCCTTTGTCCATGCCCTAGTTTTGGGGGGCATATAAAAAACTATTACATCCATTTTTTCTCCATACCTGTCCTCTATTACAACTCCCAAAAGTTCAGCCTTGGTATTTTCAATTTCTATATTCTTTACTCTTAGGTCATTACGGGTTAATATCACTATACCTCCCCCAAATTTACCTTCTCTGTCCTTCCTCAAAATCTTATAATTGTTCCAGCCAAATAACTTTGTATCGACATCTTGGGGCAATTTAGTCTCTACTAAGCAAACAATTTCAGGTTTATTTTCATTTAAGTAGTCTCCAATTTCCCCTTTCTTAGATATTAATCCATCTACATTACTGAACATGATGCTCAGATTCGCTGCACTGTTTTCATCTTTACTCGTTGTTCTCTTTTTCATATTCACATCCATCCCCTTTGTTTCCTTCACATCTAGTTCTTCACATACCACTTCCTTGCTTTCATATCCATCACTCTCCAAAAAAAAGTTTTACGTTCTTCCTCTGTCCTCCTGTCATTTTTTTTCCTTTACTTGGTCCTTCCAAGATTTTAAAACTTCTCTTTCTTCTTCATTCAAGTCTTTTCTTACTATAATATTTTCCATCCCTGCCTCTTTACTCAGTTTCTAGGTCACCTTAAGTATGTCATTTACTACACTTTCTGAAGACATCTTAACTCGAATTGGTCTTGCTTCCCCTTTCTTATATATCCCTATCCTCCTTACTTCCTCAATTTCTTTTTCCCACTTGTTTCCTTCGGGATCGATCTTGTTCAATATTTGCCTCACCTGATTTGAGTCTCTCTCGAGTCTCAGAGACTTAACTTTTTCTTCCTTCTCCCTGTTTCCAAATATTATCACACATCTGTTCCTTTCTACTGTTTCTCTCACTATTTTCTCTTTTTTCTTCAATATTTTCACAACATTTTCTTCCATTTTTTCTTGTTCATTTCCCTTTCTTCCTGAATAATTTCCCTTAAGCTGACCACTTCTTTCTGTTCTTCCACGTGTGCCCACTTTGCCTTTTGCTCTTCTAACACACTACTTACCTTCTCTGTTTTGTTACTACTCTCTTCTAGTTTTCTCCTTAATTCAATATTTTCTCGTTTAAAATTCTCGATCTCCTGGTTCGCTGTCTCATTGGCCTGTATCAGACTCTGTATAGTATTTTCAGGAATGTCTCTTGATACTAGATCTTCCACTTTCTTTTCTAGTCCACTAATTCTCATAATCAACGTTTTAACCAGATCCATTACATTTGTTTCACTGTCAAATCCTGGAAAATCCAGTTCCCCAATGTTTACATGGACGGCCATTTTTAAGGTCGGTTGCAGTACTAAACTGAACAGCTGTTCCCAAAATTCCTATAAAAACATTCATGTAATGTATACTTACTGACAATAGTTGTTTACATTTTGGTAGACAATAATAACTTGCAATACTTCAAATTTTAAACAAGACTGGAGACAAGACAATTCTTGAAAACTACTTAGGTTTGTTGAGAGGCGGTTTGAGACACGTCTTCTCACTGTGGCTGCTGCAGAGTCTGTGTGTGTGTGTGTGTGTGTGTGTTGAAAGTATTGTGGTGATGGAAACCTCAAGGCTATATCTGTCGATAGCCAGGTACCATAATCCCGTAAGGGGTGGCCGTCTGACTTCAAGTTGTTTTATGGACGGGCACTAACCCTCCGTCAGGCCACTTGGTGACATGTAGGATACACACGTGGGTTGGTTATATGGTTACTACCCAGTGTTGTAAATGGTTTCCTGGCTTACGGGAAACCATTAGGCTTGTCAGTCATTGATACCACCTGAAAAGAAAAAAGAGTAAGAAGTGACAGGAAAGATGGGTGAAATAAGAAGGGAGGACAGACAGAAAAAAAAAAATGATAAAGGTAAAGGGAGAAGTAGGCAACAGTACATTGAGTTGATGGTTGCTGAAAGATGTAAATATTCATTTACAATATTGTAGTTTTATGTAAATAAATCGATGCAAAATTACTGTCCTTTACAACTTGCCGATTGATATTGGTTATGAATACAACCGTTAAGTATTTTAGTATAAAGGGAGATACACAGGATGAGGAGAGAGAGTTGTGGAAGAAGATACTTCATGGTTTGTAGCATGTATTGTAACTGATATTACCTTGAGTTAACAGACAGGATATAAATGGCAGTGTTACAAAACCACTGAGAAATAGGATGCCTGAAGCCAGCTAGTTAGCCCATAACAGTGCTTGTCAAAATTATGGCAAAATTATGAGAAATAGATAGCCACAGAAATGTTTTATTAATTTCAGATTTTTCAAAAGTTAAAATAGTTTGGACACAAGCACATCGAATTTTAGGCCCTGCTCACACGAGGCGTTTTTAAACGCTTTGAAATGCTTAATAAACGTCTGGTAGGAAGGGAAATGTCGGATCGCGCATTTGGACCAGCGGTTGAGGAAAAACACTCGGTAGTGTGTGTGCAGTCCAATATACTACCGTTGTCTTTGCTAACACACGTTAGGAAAGGAAACGCACGTTTGAAAATTCTTGTGAACAGGGCCTTAGAGGTTGCACTGTATATCAAGTGGATGATGATCAGTCACCTACCACCTGAGGGACTAATAACCAAGGAGACTCTCAAAAGCAAGTCTCCTGTACCTGTAAAGTCTATTGCTATACATTGATATGACTAGTAACCATAACCAAGGAGACTGTGCCACCTCATGAAGGCACCCTTCTCCATTGCCTGTTAAATTTAATTGTTATAGCATGTTTTCAAACCTGACATCCTTATTCCCTTTTGTTTCAGTTGATGGCAGTGTGTAGTCAGATTGGAGGGTTGATATGGCTAAACAAAAGTGATATCTAGGGCTGGTGGCAGTACTATCAAAGCAGAGAGAGAGTGGCCATGTGCAGTTTGCCACATGGATGTGGGAAATAACTGCATCTTGTTTAGTGGTTGTGATAAGTAGGTGCATAAGAAATGTAATGGCATTAGAGGTAGACTGAAAAAAAAAAATGCTGGATTGGTGTGTGTGGTGTTGATATCGTCAGGCATGAAAGGATTGATCTTGCTGGTGATATTCTTGAAAGTTGATTATTTACATTTTTATTTTGGGGACATGTTATGTGCTGGAGGTTGGGCTGGTGTTAGCTCTGTGGCTAGGATAAGGAGTGATTGCAGAAAGTTCAGGGAGCTGTTGCCTCCCGACACAGAGGGCTCTTCATCAATGCTAAGTGCTAAGGGATCTTTGAATGTGGCATGTGGTATGAATGTACTGCTGTATGGTGGTGAGATCTGGGTAGTGAATGAACAGGATATTCTTAGGCTCAGATGTACAGAAATGACAATGATTAGATTTGTATGTCGTGCATCCTTGAATGACAGACCTTGGGAAGGGTGTTAGGATTGCAGTTGAAGAGTTGAGAGGAAGGATGGTACTTGAATGTATCGGTGTAGTAAGGAGGGGTAGATTGAGATGGTTTGGATATGTGGAGAGGATGAAGGATGACAGGTGTGGAGGGTGAGAGGTGTGAATATTGAGGGTCGAGTTGAGACAGACCAAAAAAAAAAAAAAAAAAAAAAAATCCTGGTATGAAGTCATAGTGAGACCTCAAGGATAAGGGACTGAAAGGGGAGACTGCCAGAGATTGAATAGCATGGAGAATTGCCGTTAGGTGACCAATACTGATGCATGCAATCGTGTTGGAGCCTTTGTAAGTGATAGGGAACTAAAAGTAACCAGGGAGATTAGTTCGTTCATACCTCATAACCAAGGATCATCAAACAATGCAATGCCCCCTCCCCACTGCCTCATTTTTGGCCTAGTTCTGTCAGTTGAAAATTTTCTATAAAGCTTAGTTGGGGTACAAAATTTTCATTACCAGTTGTGTAGAGGGAATACGGTTAGTTTAGGTCATGCCTGTGACTAAACGAGGACATCTGTATATGCATTGTCTGTATTTGTGGATGTGGGAGCATATCTTGGTTATTGTCAGTCAGAGCCTTTGATTTCTCAGCATTATTCACTCATGTAGATTTTAGTATATTGCGGCCCTCATGCTCCCACATCCATTACATGTATATATGTGCTGACCATAAAATATTCTTTATGCCAATAAATGAATCTTTTATATAAATGTTTTAATATTCTGTAGTGGAGTACACTATTGTTCACCTTTAAGACTTTTGTAATATGAAAAACAGCTTGATTTTGACAAGGAAGTCATAGAATTTCTGCTATATTGGATGTAGAAAAATTACTCTTGCTTTTTAAAATCTTCGGTCATTTGTTTTGCCAACGAGTAAAGTATTTTTGTGACTCTTAATCAAAATACTTAACACAACCTGAGAACTGCAGCTAAAACAAATCCATGCTCCTGGTGCAGACAAAAAATTACTTGAAACTTCCCAACATTTTGCCTTAGTGGGACATAGTGATGCAGCATGCCAGTTTTTATTCCCCCTGACTACAACTGTTGCAGGTTTATCTCATTTCTATTGCTACGTCAGTGTACTGCTTCCCTGAAATGTCTGCTTGTATTCCTCCACCAGTCTGGTGGGTGCATAGCACCCATCTAGCAGCAAATTTTTGTCTCTTTTCTGTCCAACTCTCTAATGCAGGAGTTAACCATTACTCCCACCCATCATCTGTGCAACAGGTCAACTGTAGAACTGCCTTCCTCTTCACTTTCTACTGCCTATGACCCTCCAGTCTTTTAGATGCTGTGTGTTCAGGCATCTCAGAATTAACGAATCTTGAATTTGGCTTTTTTTTTTTTTTTTTTTTTTTAGGGAACAATCTTTCAGGCTTTCTAGCATTTTGTTCTCTTCCTTGCATAAAATATTTTTTAAATAATTCTGGGAACAAGTTTGCCTAAAAATTATATGCTGCAGTGTTCATCTGTCATGTTGGACATAATCAAAGGCCAGTTGCATGGGTATGAAATGGCTGGGTAGGCCAGGAACAGCTTAATGATTTTATATATACTTTATTAGTTGGCTGCATGTACCAGAACATGAGCAATAAATTAAAAGTTCAGGCTGTCTCGGTTAAGATGAATGTGTATTATATGACCAAGAAATTAATGAGTGGATTGTGGCATCTGGCAATAAATAGATAGTAAACTGTAGGAGGCTGTTCATAAAAGCATAAGCTAACCCTTTTTTTTCCATTTTTTTTTTTGTAAGGGAACAGTCTTAAAGGTAAGAAATGTTACTTCATAAGTTGTAAATATATAACTTGAGGCCTTATTCATTATCACTGGAGTGAAGGTGTTACTTTTAGGAAAATCTGTTATTCCACTTCTTAGAACTAGTCAGAAATAGGTCACTGTGATGTCTTTTGCTCCCAAAATTAGAACTGGGAGACCGAGGATGATGGAGGGATGAAGTGGATATGGAGAGAGAATGAACTAGGAGTGTTGTGTGAGTGAGGTGGAAGGGGAGACTAAGGATGAGATAGAAGTAGGTAGTAGAGGTATTGGAGAGTGGAGGGTGTAAGTTGGGGGGGATGGAGAGGGAGACAGACTAGGAGTGCATGTGAGTGAGGTGGAGGTGAGGGAAGAGGCAGGGGGAGACTGAGGATGGGGTGGTGTATATGAGAGTGAGGAGGTGTAAGTTCAGAGAATGGAGAGTAGGAGACTAAGATTGTATGCGATTGAGGTGGAGAGGGGGGTGAGGATGAGATGGAGGGATGTAGTGGGGAGCTGTGTGAAAGAGGGATTGAGGTGGAGGGGGGAGAGACTGAGGATGAGATTGAGGGATGTAGTGGGGAGGTGTATGAAAGAAGGATTGAGGTGCAGGGGGGGGGGGGAGACTGAGGATGAGATGGAAGGATGTAGTGGGGAGGTGTATGAGAGAGGAGGGTGTAAGTTGGAGGGAGGGCAGCTAAATGACAAGGGACAGGGAGGCAATTTGTACCCCTACAGGATTACTGAGTCTGGCTATAGGTAGTGATAGATAGCCCATCCACACCTTCACATTTTCAGTTATAATAATATGGCCTTGAGTTAAAATTTTTGCATTTTTTTTTTTTTAAATGCAAGGAAGAAGGAACCAAAGGCCAGGGCCCGCATACTGTTCCTTCCAAGAAAAAGTAAAAACAATACAAAAGAGAGCCAAATTCAAGATCCATTCATTTCGAGATGCCTGGACACACTGCGCTTGAAAGATTGGAGATCATAGGACGTAGGGAATACAGACAGAGGGAATACACAGACAGAGACAGTTCCAGAGTTGACCAGTTGCATAAATGAAGGACTGGGAGTAACGGTTAACTCTTGCATTAGAGAGTTGGACAGAAAAGGGATGAGAGTTTGTTGCTAGATGGGTACGTTTGCTGAGATTATGCTCTGAACACTAACTTGGCCTAAAATTTTGACCTTTCCAGCCTGAATTACGAGTTGTAATAGTGTTAAAACTTGATGCTAGTCACAAAAACTGTGCAAAGAATTTTGAGCCATGGCATTGCCTTTCTATGCCTCAA
>JAGKTI010016155.1:5339-19692 GCA_018397915.1 Birgus latro
TCTCTCTCTCTCTCTCTCTCTCTCTCTCTCTCTCTCTCTCTCTCTCTCTCTCTCGTACTATTTCTGTCCCCTCCCTATTTTCATTCCTGCTTCCCCTTCCCAGGTACTTTACATACATCTTGACCCCCCAGCATCCGGTCTGTCACCACCCCTTCATTCTCTCTCTCTCTCTCTCCTTCTCCTCCCCTCTCTCTCTCTCTCTCTCCTTCTCCTCCTCTCTCTCTCTCTCTCTCTCTCTCTCTCTCTCTCCCTCTCCCCCTCTCTCTCTCTCTCTCTCTCTCTCTCTCTCCCTCTCCCCCTCTCTCTCTCTCTCTCTCTCTCTCTCTCTCCCTCTCCCCCTCTCTCTCTCTCTCTCTCTCTCTCTCTCTCCCTCTCCCCCTCTCTCTCTCTCTCTCTCTCTCTCTCTCTCCCTCTCCCCCTCTCTCTCTCTCTCTCTCTCTCTCTCTCTCCCTCTCCCCCTCTCTCTCTCTCTCTCTCTCTCTCTCTCTCCCTCTCNTCCTCCTCCTCCTCCTATCTCTCTCTCTCTCTCTCTCTTTGTTCTTTGTTAAAAATGACGTCACGCACTGCCCCACCCCCTGTTGTGAGCACCAGGGTTTACCTTCACGATTCTATGCCTCTAAATTCCTTCTCTCTCTCTCTCTCTCTCTCTCTCTCTCTCTCCATGCTTCTTGAATCTAAAAATGAGAATAAGTGACTGAAAACAATGTTAAGAAAGAACAGAAAATTGAAAGTTTAGAACGAAGGAAGAGTGGAAAAATGTGAGGGAGAAGTAGGTGAGATGCAGGAATAGTAAAACAAATAAATAATAATTAAATAATGTTCCATGTGCAGGGGAAGGCTAGGCTACAGTAATTCAGTACAGTAAGGGTAAATGACCAGCTTGCTTCCCTTACAAAGTACAAATGAATACAAAGGAAAGTAAACCACAAAGGACCTAATGAGTGTTTCTAGGTTGTCTGTTACAGAAGAGACTGACTATGGTGTCTAAGTCTTCGAGGTAAAGATAAGGATAACAAAGCTGGAAGGCACTTGGTGGCATTCCATGATCGATAAACCACCAGTCGCTTCTTGGACATGGAATCTAAGCACATGGCTAGATCGTCACATAGACTGTGCCAGTTTAACCACTAAATCACCAGGCTCCAACTATGGTCCAGGAAATTGTTATCTGTAAAGGATGAGACTGTGGGCTAGAAGTTCTAACCAATAAACAACCGGCTGCCCCGAGGAAGAGGAAGATAAGGAAGGAAGAAAAAGTTAGAGAGGCAGGTGGAAAGGGAGATGGAGGTTATGTGTCTGTGGGGAGGAGATTGGTTGAGGGTCATAAAGGGTCATAAACAAGCCGGAGGAAGGCGAGGGAGGGAGAGAGGAAAGGATGGAGCGAAGGGAGAGATGGAGAAACACTGAGGAAGAGAGGGAGGGAGGGAAAAACGGGAAACATCGAGGTACAGGGAAGGACAGAGGAAGGGTTGGAGATGGGAGAGATAGGGGAGCAGTTAGGGAGAAAGGGAAGGGTGGAGAGAGGGGAGAGATGGAGGAAAGGGGAGGGACAGGGGATGGCTGAATAAGAAGTATAAAAAGAGCACAATGGAAATCAAACAGAGACAGACTCATTAGTACTTTCGACGCTGTTTGATATAGGGTAGGTTATAACTCATGTAATCATTATGTGAGTTAAAGACATGGATGGCAGAGTAGGAAGGGTCCTCGCATTGACCAAACCTCCAGCAGAAAGGGACAAGTAAAAGTAAGAAAAATCACCATGCAACATAAAAGGATGTTATGAAAATTATATACGGAAGGATGAAAGACAATTACATTCACACTGTCTTACCTAAAAGGGAGGGAAAGAGGCAAGGGCAGAGAGGACGACAGGGGAAAAAGCGAGTGAGCGAAGCAAGGGTAAGGAGGCGATTCGTGGCTCGGTCGGTTTCGTGCTGGGCTCACTCCGAGGACGCTCTTGAGTCATGGGTTCGAGGTCCACTGAATGACTGTTGCTGAGTTTGTTGGGTGGACGCTAACATTATAACGCCCGTCCGTAAGAGTCAAAAGATCAAACTTACACCATATCACTGACTACATTAACTATCCTGTTTCAGTGCCTGTTTCATGTCTTCGCCTGCCCTTATTCCAACTCCCTATAATTATACCCCTATAGGACTAGAGACAGGATGCGAGAGGAAACAGAAGATAAAAATGTGGGAGAGGGACGCGATAAACAAACGATGGTGAAGGAAGAGGAAGCAGGAGAGACAGACAGACAGACAGACAGACAGACAGACAGGCACAAACAGACACAGACAGATAGACAAACAGACAGACAGAACGGGACGGACGAGCAGAGTGAGGGAGAGACAAGATTCGAAGAGGGAGGAGAGGGAGAGGGAGAAATGGGGCAGAGGAAGGCAGTGGAGAGAGATGCAGGGAGAGGGAGAGGCAGTGGAAAGGAGGGAGGAAGAAAGGAAACGGGAAAAAAAAGGGAGAGATAAGGACACAATCAAATACGGAAAGGAGAAAGAAGAGGGAGGGAGGGAAGAGGGAGGTGCAGAGAGGGGGGGGGAAGGGGAAGGCAAAGGATTGGAAGAAGAAAGAGAGGGAGGGGGAGGGGAGAAAAGAATGAGGAAAAGGGAGAAAGAGGGATGAAATAGGAACGGAGAAAGAAGGGGAAGGGGAGAGGGAGGGGCAGGGGAAAAAAAACAGAAAGAATGGAAAAATGAGAGGTAGAGGAATGGGAATGGAATGAGAAAGGAAAGTGAGAAGAAGATACAAATCAGGGAAGGTGAGAGGAGTGGAGTGGGAACATGGAGGGAGAGGAGAGGGAAAGGGTCAGTAAGGGAGGACAGAGGAGAGAAGGGGAGGGTAGAGGGGGAAGAGGAGTAAGGGGGAAGCGGTGGGGTCATACAGTCACGATGCGATGGAGAGGCAGGCTGGCACGCTTGGTTGTTGGGTCACGCGAGTACAGAGGAAAGGGAAATTGAGGCAAGGAGGAGAAAGTGTACGAAACAAATATTTTCAAAGATAAGAGAATCATCATTGTTATCTTTAAAAATTAGGGTGGGGAAACAGTGAAGTGAAAAGCAACTGAGAAGATAAGAGAAGCTTCAATAGTATCATCATCATCATCATTATTATCACCACCATCGTCATAATTATCTTAATAATATAAAGCATCATTTTTATCGTCATCGTCACACTGAGCGTTGGAATCAATAGAGTAGTAAATAAATAAATAAGTAAATAAAAGTCAGATGGTCGGAGAGAAATATGTATATTTGTAAACCGGCAAGAAAGCTTTACGAAGGGAGATCGAGATAGTTGAAAGAGCCAATGAAAAACTGATGACATTGTGAGAAAGAATGAAACTGTTAGCAAAGGGAGTGAAAGGGCGAAAAACACAGATTAACTTTTTTTTTTTTTGTATTACTGCAACCTACAGCCTATGAAGCTTTCTCGAAATGGAAGTGTATGATGCATCATTCAGTAATTTTCTCAGTTCATGAGATTATCTCGAAGCTGCAGAGATTAGGTTGATGTACTTGTTTTATTCCTGCCATGTTGGTGACTATCATCTACTCACTAGATGTAGTTCTTACATCTTCCTTTAATTTTATCATATTATTCCTGTGTCTGCCCACCCTTCTTCCTACTCTTCCCTTTTCCATCCTGTCATTTTATTAGTTTTCTTTCCACTTCACGTGGCTCTGCATTAAGTGAGAAGCTTAATAGTTTCCAACAACCCTGGAAACCAATTACAACACTGGCAGGTATCCATATGACCAAATTACGGGGTGTAAGTGGAGTCTGCTATGGTGCCACTGTTAACTGGGTGGAGATAAGCCAATGCGGTGTCCATCCTGAAATTAAACCTCCACTTTTTTCCCCTACGACTCACTGCAGCGAGGCGCTGTCAGCAGCAAAGGCACATCGGCTTACTGCATAGGACGGCTCTGCAGGGGGGAGATGATTGCCTATGGCTGATGGGTCTGCTCGACTAGAGAGACTGCAGTTGATCAACAAGAACAACAAACTAACAGATAATTATATCCAATTTTGCTATGACCTAAAGTAGTGAAGACATTAATGACGCCAACATTGGAGCTGTCAAGTTCGAAAAACTATTTTAACCCGAGGCGTCCAGTCGACGTATGGGTACGTTGCAACGTTTTGTCACAGCTAGACCCATCGATGTACAGGTACGTCGGGCAATTGCAAGGTTCATAATTTGCACAATTTTCAAGTTTCATGGGTGATTTTTGGTAGGCATATGTGGGAGACCTTCTTCTATCTGCTGTCAAGCAGGGATACTGCCTGGCCCCACCTGACCCCCCTCCCCCCTCTCCCCCACACTCGGCAATTTACCAGTTAGCAGTGACCAGGCCAGTAAAGACATGTTGCCCCACGGTCTCTCCAATGACGAAATTCACGGTGAAAGTGATTCCTGAGGTGAAGGACAAAGAAATAAAGAAGCTAGAGCAAGAAACAAACAGAAGTGATGAGGTGGTGATGTCGTAAAGGAAGGTGCCATATGTAGATGTGTTTGGTGAATGAACAATGCTTCTATTGCCTCTATAACTGTGTGATAACCAGTATAGTCTTGTACTACACATAAATTTGTACCAAATAAATAAATAAATACGTAATTGTTTTCTTTGAGGCCATCTACTCTGAGTGAGAACAAAAGGTAAGGCTGACTCATCACCTGTAGCACCATTTATAGCCTTAGGAGGGCGATTTTTCTATGAATTTTCGATGTTTCTCACCAAAAGCGAAGGTTTGAGCCAAAAATAAATAAATCCGAAATTGCTTGGGACTGAGGGGTATCGGAGGTAGGAAATCGGTCGGGACGTGACGTGCTTAGGTTGATTAGAAAGCACTCAGAGAGCGCATACTTCCGCCAATGCCATTAAAAACGATCCGGTTTTGGATCCGTGGATATAGGATCCGGATCCGTCCCAAAATTTAATCAATTCTTTCTTGGGCCATGGCTCACCTTTCCCCAAAATATCATTGAAATTCATTAAGAACTTTTGGAGATATTGTGCGGGATACTCCGGATCCGGATCCGGATTCGCCCCAAAATTTATTAATTCCTTCCTTGGCCCATGGTCCAACTTTCCACAAAATTTCATCAAAATCCACTAATTAACTTTTTGAGTAATCCTGCTATCAGACAGACAAACAAACAAACGAATGTTGGCTAAAACAACCTCCTTGGTGGAGGTAATAAAAATGTAAGCAGAAAGAATAGACCATAATAATATGTCACTGGAGTTAAGAGGTTAAGTGTTGAGAGTTGGAGGTATTGGCTGGGATAAAGGACACGAACTTCTGTGGGTGACTGTGCTGGAGTGAATGTGGGTGTAAAAAGTGGCTGCACATTCAAATTGTGTCTAGTTCATTAGGTTGAAAGGCACCTTGCGTCGTGTTATAAAAGATGCCAACCAATGTTTACAAAAAACTAGCGTCCACAACAGATAACTATTACCACATATCACTTTGTTGTTCATACTTTGCCACCTAATTTCACTGTGAAGTGTTTGATGGCTGTATAAGTGAATCAAGCGTATAAACAAGCAATCCAAAACATAACGTAAGGTCAGGTGAGTGTATAAATACAGAATCTTGTGTCTGTACTAAAACAGTGTTGGATTTTAATACCTTAAACTAGGGAGGTAGGAAAGAGGTGGAGACGACCTCATGACCTGACTGTGAAACCGCTGATCTGTCATTCAGATGCCTTCAATATGGTGGATACCCAGGTGACAGCCCACGCCTACCACATTTGTTACTACCTCCAGGACACTCCGTGCCCATAATGATGGTATTGTTTATTGATTACTCTTACTGATGCGGTAGATTTATTTCGTAAATAACTAATATTTTGCCTATATTATATTTTTCTGCATACTAAAAGGATACAGAAACCAATTTAGAGACATTACAGGCTTTTTATAGGCTACCACCAATTCACTGATGTTTCTTTACTTACATATTTATATGCCACTAAACAGCACTAACTTATTCATAGTATTTCTACTTTTAAAAACTTTTAGAGCGGGGTTTCTTGCTGTAAACTTACTGTAAACTGCCCCAGGAAATAGTCAGGTCAGGTTGTCTCCTGGGTATCCGCCATATTGAAGGCGTCTGGATGACAAATCAGCAGCTTCACCTCACTCCCCATGATTAGTAAGCCATGCTGACTCCACGTCTTTCTTACCTCCATGCCTTAACCCGTCCAGTCCCGACCGATTTTTTACCCAACACACCCTCAGACCCCAACTGATTTTCAACTTTGTTTTTTTTACTCAAACCTCCGCTTTTGGTGAGAAACATCGAAAATTCACAGGGAAATCGCCCTCCTGAGCTTAGTACAGGTGTCAGTCAGCCTTACGTTTTCTTCTTTCTCAGGGTACCTGGAACTATGGAAGGGTTAACTAATTCAAGCCACTTTAGATTACATATTTATTTATTTATTTGGTACGAATTTATGTGTAGTATAAGTCTATATTGGTTTTCAAACAATAATATAGGCGATAAAAGCATTATTCACTTACCCAAAACCCCAACATATGGCACCTTCCTTTACAACATTACCACCTCATCACTTCTGTTTGTTTCTCCCTTTAGCTTCTTTGTTTCTTTGTCCTCCACCTCAGGAACCACTTTCACCATGAATTTCGTCACTGGAGAGACCGTGGGGCAACATATCTTTACTGGCCAGGTTACTGCTAACAGGTAAATTGCCGAGAGTGGGGGGAAGGGGGGGTCAGGTGGGGCCAGGAAGTATCCCCGCTTGACGGCAGGTAGAGGAAGATCTCCCCATTTACCTACCAAAAATCACCAGCGAATCTTGAAAAATGTGCAAACGACAGGCCTTGCAAGTGACTGACGTACAATGGACGTCAGTAGGTCTGTCTGTGGAAAAAAGTAGTGACGAGCATCGTACGTCGGTGGGACTCGGCGGGTTAACCCGATTAGATAATTTTTCCTTTTATTCTTACTACTTCCAGTCAGTTTTATTTACCTTTGTGGTATTTATTGTTGACAATAGATTATTGAAGGATATATTTAAGCCATGTGATTATTAAGCCTCTGCTGACCTGAATATACCCAGCTAGAGACGGCAAGAATAAGATCAAAGATGTCATCGAACTGAAGGGGTTGACTCCTTCAGTACCATGACGGCTGTTTGGGTAGGATGTTGCTCCTTCTGACGATTTTATTCAGATTAGGATAAGCTTTTTGAAATGGGAGGGATGGCTGACCTCTTCACTAGTAGGACACTGATAAGGCCTTGACTAACCTCTTCACTATGGAGATGCTCTCCAAAGCTGCATAAAGTGTTCTGGTATTGGCATGAATAAAATAAGTAAGACCTGCTGGTAGTGGAGTCATTAACCCCTTCAACCAGTTTGGTTCATATTCAATCCCTATCCCTCCACAAGCCACTCCCAGACGCAGCTCACCCACCACCATGAATGGGCAAAGGAGAAATTCGTTTACTAATTAGAGGAATCTGATCAGGGGCTATCTTTACAGTTATGATTTGTTAAAGAAAGGGCCATTAAATTTGAAATGATAATAATTAGACCATCGTGAGACACCACAGTCTCTTCAAATGAAAAAGTTCATAGATAACCGTATATTGTAAACGATAACCGGACGTTTCGGCCACGGATGTTTGGGCCACGGACGTTTTGGCCATGGGCCACCGACCTTGGACGTTTTGGCCAAGGAAGGTAGGACATGTGGGCCACGAGACAAAAAATGAAAAAAAAAACAAGAATTTTGTTTCATTTTATTTCATTTCACAGTTTACTATCTACATATATTTAAAAAGTACATATATTTAAAAAATATTAAAAAATATTAATACATATATTTAAAATATATTAAAAGATATTAATACATCTATTTAAAAATTTAGAAATTATTAAAATATACTAATACTTTAATATTAAAATATATTAAACTATATTAAAAGTACATATATTTAAAAAGTGAAATTTCATTTCACAGTTTACTATTTACATATATTTAAAAAGTACATATATTTAAAAAGTACAAAACAGCACAGGTGAAATCGATTTTATGGCTACACGTTGGGCTGTCCACCTCGAAGGTTGTGGCTGATGTTATGAAGGAACTCTGGGACTGTCTTCTTGCCTTCCTTCATGTCAACCACAAGGTTGTGGAGGTGCGTCTGAAGTTCCTGGTACGCCTTGTTCCCACGCTTGGCAGGGTGAATCCCACATTCCATCTGGAGCAGGATTCTATCCACGGTGGCAGCGTCTGCTTGCAGCCACTTGATGATTTTCCACACATTGGGGTTGGCGTTTCCCACCAGGCTGAAGAACTAGTTGTTCCACCCCTCGCAGATGTTATTGGTTCTGGGCTTGTTGTTGAGGTTGACGTGGTGCATATTGCACTTCTTAGGTGGGAACATGGGTGGCTTTATGCATCCTGGCCTGGAGGTGATTGGCCTGAGATGTAGGTGGAGTCAAAGTACTCCAAGATTGCAGCAGCCTCCTCAGGCCTCATTCATCAACTTCCTCCTAGTTTAACAGAAACAACCCTCTCGTCATACAAACAAGTGCAAACCGAAGCTTCGCTCCATTCTGTCTCACTCAGCTACATATGCAGCACAAAATATATGCAAAATGACAAAGAAAAACAACAAACTACGAAATATAAGCCAAATGACATTAAGAAACAAAAATTTGTTTTGTGGCCCAAACATCCACTTTTGGTGGCCCCCGTGGCCAAAACGTCCTAGGTTGGTGACTCATGCCCAAAACGTCCGTGGCCCAAACATCCGTGGCCGAAACGTCCTACATTCATTGTAAACCATTTTCAGATCCTTAGGGTTATATAGCAAGTTGTTTGCCTGTATTTCACCTTCAATACAATGACGTATTTTTTAATTTGCCTAGTATAGGCGAACACTTCACGTTTTTATTTAGCTACAAAGATTCTTCAATAATGATGTGGTTAATGAAGGCTTTGTTTGACCCCTCCAGTTTGGAATATTTCCCTAAGTAAATAAAGTCACCTGGAGTTAAAAGAAAGGGACCTCCCAGTCGCACTCAGCTGACTGTGCCGAAGCAGCTATTGCAAACACTGTTCATGCTCGTCAGTGGAGAAGCGCAGGTTCGACCTTATAGTTCACTAATGTCCGTGGCCTTAGTACCAGTCTGAACTCTGTTCACTCTTTAATCCAGTCCATATCCCCTCTAGCCCTGCTCCTCACAGAAACCCAAATCTCTCCCTCTACAGATGTATACCCATTTTGTTTTCCTGGTTACCATCTCCTTACAAACTTCCGTAACAAGGGTGGCACCTGTTGTTATGTGGAATCTAAATTTCAGCTACTTTTGATTATAGTTCACTAATATCCGTGGCCTTAGTACCAATCTGAACTCTGTTCACTTTTTAATCCAATCCATATCCCTCTAGCCCTGTTCCTTACAGAAACTCAAATCTCTCCCTCTACAGACGTATCTCCATTTTGTTATCCTGGTTACCATCTCCTTACATACTTCCATAACAAGGGTGGCACCTGTTGTTATATGGAACCTAAATTTGCAGTTGACACTATTTTGAACTTCCCATCAGCTAATTTTGATTATTTATTATATAAACTAAATTATCTAAATATTACCAAATATATCTGTGTAGTTTATCGCCCCTCCACTGCTTCTTCAGAACCCAGCGTATTTGACTTCATATCCACACAGCTGACTAACCTTAACCTCACCCATACCACTGAAATTGCCGTTTGGGGAGATTTTAATGTACACACTGTAAAATGGTTATCACATTCTGCCAGGACTGATGATACTGGTCAAGCATGTTTTTTTTTTTTTTTCTCAGAATCGTTTCATCTCACGCAATTGGTAAAACAACCAACCAGAATACCAGATAATCCTGACCATAACGCCTATCTCTTGGAACTATTCTTGACAAATAATCAAGATCAATACAGGATAGAAATACTGATGCCACGTTGGATCCTCAGACCACAATCTCATTAAAGCCTCATTAGCCAGTTGCCCAAGACCTCTCCATTTAGAAACAGTCAGGGTGACCAGATGGCACTTTGATAGGGTAGACTGGGATGGATTTAGAAATTACCTTCGTGATATTCTATGGAAGTCTTTCTTCTCCAGTGACATCAGTTCTACCCAGTCCCATATTGATGACTTAATACAATTTGATATGGAGTTGTCCATTCCCAATCAACAGTTCACTAAAAGATCGGACTCCAGAAAAAAGGTTTGACAACAATTGTGCCAGAGCAGCGACCTAGAAGTCCTTGGCATATAACTTTTACTTAAAATCAAAATCATCTGAATTGCTCAGCCAATTTAAAGTTGCTAGAAACCATGCTAAAGCAGTGATTAATCTCGCTAAATCAATCTTTCCTCACAACCAAGCAACCAAACTACTAAACAGTCCTAATGACATAGAATATTCTGGTCAACTCTCAGTTCTTTCAGTAATAACTTTAACAAGTCATCACCCATTCCCCCACTAAAATCCTCTAATGGTAACATTTTAAATGGCCCGCGTGTTAAAGCGAACATCCTTGCCAGCACATTTGCCAGGAATTCTACCTTAGAGGCGGGCAGTCATAACGTCCCTGTACAAGAATTTGACTCTCCAGAAACTGCTGTACTTAAGATACAGACTAGATACTTAAACTACATTCTAGACAATTTACCCACCAACAAAGCTCTAGGACCAGATGGACTTCATCCAGTTGTTTTGAAAAAAGTGTTCCCTAGAACTTGTTGCTGTTCTAGCTAAGTTATTCAGAGTATGCTATGCATATGTGTTTCATCATTCCCTAATTCTCCCAGTTCCAAAGAAAGGAAGTACCTCTGACCTCTCTGATTACAAACCAATAGCTATCACATCTTCTCTTGGTAAAGTATTTGAGATTGTAATTAATTAAGAGCATAGTTAAACATCTTGAATCCAACAACTTAATTAGTGACAGACAGATTGTTTTTGCCAAGGAAGATCCACTGTTGATATAATCAATCTCCTGACTTATACCATCCATCAGTCAATTGACCAACATGGAGAAACTCACGCAGTAGCCCTTGATATTTCTAAAGGCCCTTGATATTTCTAAAGTTGTGGACAGAGTGTTGCACCGTTCCCTGCTGTCCAAACTCCACATGCAATGGACCATCATCTTTTGTTCCTCTGATTTCTTCATATCTTAGCGACAGAATGATAAGAGTAAAAGCAGACAATGTATATTCGAATTTCCACTCAGTTAATGCCGGCGTGCCACAAGGATCAGTTCTGGCTCCAACCTTATTTCTAATTCATATCAAATATCTCTTATCTGTCAACCATAAACCCATTCTCTCAAATGCAGATGACTCAACACTTCACAGTTCCTTCACACTTAAACACCCATCCACAAAGTTTAAAATCTCTAACTCACAACTCGGTACAGCAATCTCCATAAATTAAGACTTATCTAAGATCACGGAATAGGGACGAAATAACACTGTATCATTTAATGCTAGGAAAGCCAAATATATACAGTTTATTAACAGACAGATAGGTTATTGCCTGATTCCTATTTTACCTTCAAAGCTAGAAATATTCCTATCTCTAAAAGTATTGAAATTGTCGGTGTTTCACTTACCAATGCCCTCAGCTGGATCTATCATGTTAGATCACTTGCTAAAACCGCTTCAAAGAAACTTAGATTATTGTACAGAGTCCGTTACTTACTCGTAATTATTAATCCAACCCTGCCTGAAGTGTTGTTTATGTCTTTGATACTGAGTATTTCACATAACCAACATAAGTTTCTATAAAAAATTACAACAGCAAATCTTATATTATTTTTGTGGCGTGGAAGAATCCAAGGCAAGGTTACAATAGTCCAGATCATTTAAGTCTCAGAAGACCACCCTACTTCCCTGGATAAGTTTTGAAGGATAGAAAACTCTTCGGCCACCTCTAAGATTGGAACCGTGGCGAGTTAGCTCATGTTCTCTTCCGACCTGAGACCTCTATAAACCATACAAACGAAGCAACTAACACAGAAAATCTACTAAAGTACCACATGTGGAAATAAACTGAAAACGCGGCCTCCTTTTCCGTAACCTCTATTTTCATCACTCTTTTCTTCTCTTATCAAAACCTCTTCTATATTCTTTCGTTTTTCTCCTCTCACCAATACCTCCACTCCCTTCTGTAAAACTTGCCTTCTCTCACCACCACCTCTTCTCCCTATTGTAGCTCTTTCCTCATCCAACCGACAACTCTTTTTCCATTCTTTGCTCTTTCCTCCTCTCACCAACAACTCTTCTCCATTGTTCTTTCCCCCTCTCACCAACAACTCTTCTCTCTTCTCTCACTCCTTTTTCCTCTCATCCCTCATTCAGACGCCTGGCACTGTCGCATTGTCGTCTCGATAACAAAATCTAGAGCATGACCCAGCCAGCAACTCCGACAATCACTCCGCTAACGAACTGGGCATGTATTTATAAACTCCCCTAGGCTTCAGCTGCTTATGGAATTGCTTGAATACTTGATTTTTTTTCTTCCATTCCTAAAGCGACCATGTCCTTCACAGCCAGACTAAAGAGAAAATCATTGCAATTACATGAGAAAAGCAAAGCTATGTGTCATAATGGGTAAAGATTATGGTGGCTTCAACATCCTGTATATAAGCTCAAATCCTCTATAAGTACGGTCTCTGGTCAATGATTATTTATGTACATGTGCAGTCAATGTCACTAGTAACGCATCTGGGCTACCAGTATCTACCGTGCCATTCCTTTCTTCATATCGACGGCACAGAGTACACAGGGCTTTAATGCACCTTTGCAGCTCAGATTAGATAAACAGGTCCAACCTGTTGCTCGGACGAGTTAGGAAAGTCATTGACTTTCTGAGTGAATAATCCCGGTGCAAATGATGAGTCACCCAAAGCAATATTATGCAATGGTTAGTCCTGCAGTGGTTCACGCCAGGACCTGAGCTCTTCACTGAGGAAGAGTAAGTCATTCCTTCACTGTCCTGATCTACGACGGATGGCAAGAGAGAACTCAGAGTGTTTGGTAAAGTCACAGTTTATGCAGTGGATTCTGGAAGTGTATGAAGTCTTTTGTGAAGTTCACTTATCTAACCATGGCACACAAACAAAAACTAATCCTCCGCAACCCATACAGGTTACTTGACATACAGGTTTTGGTTCTAAAACCAGTCATATCTTTTGTGATACGCCGGGGAAAACATATTCAGATCTGATGTTATGATATTAATGGGGTTGTTTTTATGACGTATCAATGGGTCATAAGAAAGTGCAGTGAAAACGATGATAACGAACACACATTCACCATCTCACTTTCTCTTCTGGGTGGACATGTATTATTAAAACTGATAGACTAGAGATGTGGACGAGACATAAGTTATATGGATTGTTTTTTTAAGTCAGCAATGATGTAGAACATGTCTGACCTTTACATATCGTTGCTGACTAAACTCTTTGTCGTAGGATGATGGCTGATCTGTGTGACATTACAGGTTTTCCATAAATGACCGCCAAATATTAGAGAACTTGCTTACCTATTTAAGTAATCAGTTTTAATTATGCGGCCGAATCAGGTGTATATAATTAAATAATCCAATACTTTCACGTCGGAGCCATGTTCAGTATCACTCGGTCATCTCTGTGGGTGGATGGTTGCCGCGGACATTTGTGTGGACAGGATAATGGCGAGGTGTGGCGTGACTGAAGCCATTACACCAGTGGAGTCCGTCTGGCCCCACGTTTAAGGGTTATCGTTGCGTGTAGCGCTGGATGGTTACATTTGAGTACCCGTATTAGCTGTGTGTGTGTGTGTGTGTGTGTGTGTGTGTGTTTGTGTGTGTGTGTGTGTTTGTTTGTTTGTTTTAGGAAAGAGAGTTACATTGTTACACAGATACACACACCACACAGGTTAGAGTCACAACGAAGTAATTAATAAATTAACTATTCTTATTAGATTCACTGAAATTTCATGATACGGCAGTGACTTAGAGTCTCTACAGTTCGGCAAATGAACATTGGTAGGGTGTGAAAATGTGAAAACGTATGAGAAGACATACTACAGCACCGTATCAAGTGTCCATGCACAAGTGAAACCAAACCTAGGCCACGAGCATTAGGACTTGCCAAGATTTGAAAGGGGTGAATTAAACCAAAAACACGATGATTAAGTCGTGGCAAGGTCTAAAAGCTGGAGTTAAACCTAGAACGGGAGAATTAGGTCTTGCCATTGTCTAAAGGCTGGAATTAAGCCTAGAACAGGAGACTTAGTTCTCGCCAATGGAATTA